>VWZE01017638.1:168755-184470 GCA_013396675.1 Eubucco bourcierii
CAGGAGAGAGACGAGGAGAATAAGGATAGACGGGGGAGCGGGTAACGGACATGGTGGGCAAGAGAAAGACGGGGGCAGGAGAGGGGGGGAAGACTCTGGGAAGCAACCGGGACGGCTTGGAGGCAGGAAAGACACGTGGGTGAGGAATAGATTCTGGGGAGCGGCAATAGCGATGTGAGTGGAGGAAGGTGGGGAAGCAAAAGACCATGGGGCAGCTGAGCCAGAGAGCGGGGGGAAAGGCAAGAGACAAGCGGAAGGGAGTTCCTGAGCCCAGGGAGTCGCAGTCGCGCCGGAGGAGTACGCACCGGGGAGACCACGTGTGTGGCCGGCATGATGAGGAGCGGCGGGGGCCGCGGCAACGGGACACGTGTGTGGCCCGACTTGAGTGGGGAGAGGACACGTGGTGGGGATCTTGAGGCTGCTTAGGGGGAGCCGCGTGGGGTCTCGGGATTTCTGTGGGTGCATGGGACCGAGAGGAGGAATGGCAGCCTCGGAGCTTGCACGCCCCTCCCGCTTCCCCGGTCCATCCCCTGCGCTCCCACGTTGGCCAGTGGCGGCTGCCGGGCATAGCCGCGTCCCTCCTCTCTGGGCGGGGTTCCGGTCGGGGCTGTCACACCCCTGCCACACGTGGCTCTGCGCGATCTCCAACGTGCTCGGGAGGGGGCCGGGCCGAGCACGGCACACGTGTGCCGCCTGCTCCCAGCGCTCTGCGTCTGGGTCTGCGCGGCTCAGCCGCTCTCCTGCCGAAAAGGGAAGCGGAGCAAGCACCCCAAGGCACTTTTATGCATCAGAGTTTGGGTCCGTGCTCTACTGAGCTGCATGCACGACCATGGTCAGGAAGAGATCCTGCCCTGCCCGGCCGTGGGCTTCCCGGGGCTAATTTTCTCTATCTCTGCTGTAAATGCTTGATCGGACGTGCAGGGCTCAGGTCTGTGTTTTCCTGTCTGCTTCACACCGGTGGAGCTTCATTCTGCAAAAGCCAAACACACGCAGGGCCCTCTGCCTTTCCTTCCTTCCCATCATCGGCTGAATCTCGTTCTGAAGACCTGAGGACATAACTTTGCATCTCCCTTATTTTTGTAGCTGTTTAGAAAGTTATGTAATAAAATCTGTCTTAAGACTTGTCTTGAGTGACTCCAGCTCTCTGTACCCTGTCTCAGCATCTTGCTGTTTTATTGCTCTTCACTTCAGGTCCTCTTGTGTCTTTGCCTCCATAGTCTTACTGTAGCAAATGTTTTGTTGGTACTGGAGAGAACAGAGCTACCTCTCTGCTTCCTCTTGAGTTGTTCACGACAGTTCGCCTTGGCTGTTCTGCTCTCTGAAGTGGATGAGCCTTGCCCTGCCTGTCCTCAAGGGTTTCATGGCAGCCTGGTTTGGGGACACAAGGTTTTGTTCCTCTAAGGCGCTGAGCCAGGAACATAGTTCCTGGGAACATTTAATTCTGTGGTGCTTGGTGGTACACAAGGTACCCTGGCCTGAGGCTGCTGCCCTTGAACATGAGAAAATGAAGTGTTTTGGGGATGTCCTGTGTGTACCTGGCCAGGGGTTACCCTGAGAACCCTTTTCCCATGGTGCCTGTGGCTATGTAATGGCTGCTGCTACTTTTCTGATCTTTTTCCAGGTTGTGAACTGACTGCCAGTACCAAATCCTACACGTTTCAAGTGGACAAGGAAGATGATTCTGACCACATTTTGGCCCTGTCTGTGGTAAAAGAAATTAATATTAGTTACTTGTCCTCCTCCGTGGTGGTTGACAGTCTCACTCCCCTTTCCCAGGTTCATTTCCCCTTCTGTGGCCAGGCTGGACCAGAGAACTCCCTTGGCTGAGGTCTCAGCACTGGCTCCCCTCAGGGCAGAGCACAGCACGGGACTGCTGTGTTTGTCTGTTGTATGGAGATACTTGAGCAAAGCCAGTGGAAGCCCGAGGCTGCTCAGCAGGGGAATGCTCCCGATGAGGGGAAGAAAAATATTTTTTACTCATATTTGACCTTGCTGGAGTCTCCCACTAGAACATTCTCTCCTCAAAAACTAAGTTGTTGCTTTCCAAGCTTAGGCAGATGTTCAGGGCTTTGTTCCTGGCTTTCCCAGACAGGTCACTTTCTGTCATGGAAGCTGCCAGCATGGATAAGCAAACAAAAAAATGCAGTCTAGGTGCAATCTCTTGAGAGTGTTGCAGGAACAGCTGTCCTAGCTGGGAAAGGCATAGACCTCTACAGGCACCAAGGGAGCAATTGCTGCATGGGGCCTTCATCCTCTCCCTTGTTTGTGAAACAGCATCTTCATACCTTGCATGACAGCTGGGCTGGCACCATCTCTGTGGCTTGCTTGCCCCAGCTGTCTCTGTTGTGTCTCTTAGGAGAGCAGAAGTTCACAATCTCTGCTCCCACTCAGGTCTGCCTCACGGACGGTGCCAAGGATGAGTGTAATGTGGTGGAAGTCATTGGACGAAACCATGAGAACCAGGAGATTGCTGTGCCTGTGGCCAATCTGAAGCTGTCATGCCAGCCCTTGGTAAGATATTGTGAAGACTCTGATGGAGGTGGCTAAGGGGAACTGGACATCTTTGGATGTTTGTGGACTTTTCTCCTAGGATCCTGACCTTGACCTGATCTACAGCTTACAGGGAAATGCCCTTGTTAGCCTTGACTTGTCTGCAGTTACCCCCACAAGGACACATTTAACTGCCAGGTGCCACACCGAAGACTGATGAATGTTTTGCTTTTTGCTTCTGCAACTGACTCTTCTCCATCACTATCTCTTTGCAGCTGAGTCTGGACAACTTCAAGCTGCAGCCTCCAGTGACCTTCCGCTTGGCAGCAGGCTCTGGCCCAGTACACCTTGCTGGCTGGCACAGGATTGGTAAGGACTTGTGTGGGAGGAAAGACTTGGGAGGACCGAGAGGTATGGAGAGACTCCCTTCAGTATGAATGTCAGCCAGATAGCCTCTAGGTGATGTATTTAGCACAGTCCAGCACATGTGCTTGGTGCTCGTTCCCTAGGGGCCATCTCTGCAGGGATGGATCTAGATGACTCACATCGTCTCCTTTTCCCATGGGCAGCTGCCACTATTCCTCTCTGAGGCATCTCTCCAGTTGGGACACAGTGTACTGTCCACAAGCTGCTGTTAATTGCTCCAGTGCTCCTTGGGCTGCTCTGCTCTCAAAGTGTCTTGGGGCCCAGTTGTGTTTGCCAAAGACACACACTGGCAGGTAACAGAGTTATTTGTGTGTCTCAGTGCCCAGGGAAGATGCTTCCTTTGAGGATGATGACTTTGAGGACGATGACTTGTCTGAGGAGGAGGAGGAGCTTGCTCCTATCATGCCAGCCAAGAAGTAGAAGAGGAAGCAGTAGCTTATCCAGGCAAGGTGAGGGGTCAGGCAGCCTTGGAAGAAAGGCTCAAGTGGCTGTAATGCTGCTTGGATGGGATCTGTCCTGCTGCAGGAGGCTGCAATTCTCAGTCTGATTATTCCTTCAGGTACTCGCTGGGATTTCTCTCCCTGAGTGGCTTTTACCTTGGACACCTCTTGCCAGGACTTCAAAGTTTGCTGCCTTTTTTTATTTTTTCCGTTGTAACTTTTTGGGTATCAGGGGCTGATTCCAGCACTGGGATGTCTTATTTCTCCCAGCCCTGGGAGGTTGATTCCAAAACTGAATGGATGCTGCTGGTATATCCTCTCTCATCCCTGTGCTGGCAGTTGGGCATGAAGGATGTGATCCTTGCCCTGTGCCTTTTTGCTGTTCTGGACCTCTGCTCTGTGCACTCCCACTCCCTGCCTCTGGAATTTCCATTCTTAGCCCCTTCCCCAGAAAACAGATGTAAAGCCAGCAGTGGAATGAGAAATTTCCCTTTTAGTGCCATTTGCTTTGCTTTACTCACAATTTGATGTTTTTTATACGCTTGTAGGTGTGAAACTGGAGCCCAGGCTGTGTCCTCAACTGCATTTACAGTGGGGTGGGAGGTAATGGTCTGTCTGTGACTTCGGGGGCAGTTCTGGGTCAGTCTGCTTTGTAATGAACTGTTTTTACACTCTGAATAAAGATCTCTCGGATGTCAGGTCTGGAAGTCACTTCTGGATGGCAAGTTCCTCCCATGCATGCTGCAGTGCAAGATGCTCCTCCATGTCCAGTCCCCAACATTCGTTTTCCTTGATGATGCTGTGAAGCTCCCCAAAGGGACATAAGGACTCCATTTTCTCCCTTGTGGGCTCTGCACGCTTGTGTCTTGTGAGCCAGCCCAGTACTACATCCAGGCTACCGAGGGAAGGGGCAGAGGTGTGCAGATGGCTGTACAGGGCAGGGACACAGCTCCACATGTGCTCCCAAAGGTAACCCAGCTGTTACCAACACCTTGCTGGCCCTGGTGCTGGGTGCAATCACAGCAAGGTCCTCATTTGTGTCTTGTTCTCAGCCCAGCAACATCCTGTGGAGGGGTGGGAAATGGGTTTGGGTTCTGATATTTGCTGGGGAGTTGTGATCCCTCGTGGCTAGGTGGGTACCTGGAGAGGTTAAATCCTTTCTAGCCTTTGGTCAGGTGGCACTTCTCACTCCAGGGACCTGATTCTTAAATGCTTTTCTGGCTGTTTCCCTGCATCCAGTCTTGCATCCCTGTCCTGTAGGCCAATTCCTGTCCCAGTCCTCTGGGTTTGTGATAGTGGCTGTTGTCCCTGAGAACCATGTACTGTTCTGCCAGCTCCGTTGGTGCCCTGGAGCAATGAGTTTCTCGGCTGTGTGGACTCTGGTAGGAAATCTTCCAGAGTGGATCCTCTGCTCAGATTCCATCCTTTGTGAGTGGGGCTGTGTTTGGGGCCTGTGCATCTCCTCCCCACCGTTTCCTTCTGGCTCCAAACAGCCCTTGACCAGGACAAAGGGAGGCTTTGATGCCACTTGCATCAAAGGGGGGAAAAGGACTGTTGACGTCCCAGCCGCATGGCTTGGGACCACGCTTGCCTCGGAGGCACCAGAGGACAGAGCAGAGAGGGCATGGGAGAGGAAGCAGTACCGGGAGGCCGCGGGATTCGGTGCCACTAGGTGGCGGGCGGGCAGCACGACGGCTTCACTGGCCCGGGGGCCTACCAGCCCATTGCCTCTCCCTCTGCTCGGGTGCTCGCCCCTGCTGGGCTGGCTGGGAGCTTGCAATTCGGCATGGCCAGGCTCTCAGGGGCTGGGCAGCCTCTGGCATGTGGAGCGCTGCTTCATCTCCGACTTCCCTCCACTGGGCAGGCCTCGTGAGGAGAATGGGTGCCAGCTGGGAGAAGCCATGTCCCCAGGGAAGACTCGTTCCTTCTGCCGTCGCAGGGCAGTAGGGTCCTCCGGGATAGCGACCTGTGCTAATGCCCACAAGCACTGAGATCCCTGAGCAGATCTCATGTCCCTGGGCAAGTTTGCAGGAAATGAGGCGATTCGGCTGCCCTGCTAAGTGAAGACGTCTGGGAGCATCCTCCTTGGGTACTGGATATGTTTGAGAGGTGCTAGCAGGGCACAGCACACCGGTGCCCGGTGCTGGTGGTGCAGGAGGGGAGTTCAGAACTATGAATGGAGCTGTGGCTATGTCAATGCCGGCACGGTGCCCAGTCCTTGCTAGGGCTGTCACACACAAGTACTTCATAAATATCTCTCTCTCTCTGTGCATGTGGAAGGGGTCAGGACTAATTTATCTGTCAGGCCTTGGTCCTGTCTGTTGTCTGCAGAGGAGCAGCTTGGCTCGGGGCAGGTAAGAGAGAGTAGATCATCTTTAACTAGGTGCTCCTGGGAGGGTGGGCTGGAGGAGGTGACTGGCTTAAAGGCCAGAAGGAGGTGTTGAGGGCAAGGAGTGGGCACAGCTCAGTCCTGGCCAGGTGGTATAGCTGCTTCACATGGGGTGGGAAAGGCAGTCCCAAATGATGAAAAGGAGCATTCGACTGCTTAACAGGTAGAAATAGGCAGGTCCAAGATGTTTCCTTTTTTTTTCAGGTAGCTGGGACAATGGGCTGTGGCAGGAAGGAAAGTCATCCCAGGGGGCAAAGGTGGCATCATGGGGGACATATTGCTGGTGGTGGGGGCTTGAGGAGATGAAACTTGTCTCACCTCACTAGAGGGAACTGCAGGACCTCATGCATTGCCACAAGAGCTGCCTGCTCCCCTATGTTATTGCAGGGTGATGCCAGGGGAGAGGGAACACCCCAAACCCAGAGGGGGCAATGGAGGGGCTGCCAAGGTGTTGGCACTGACAGGCCCCTTTCTAAGTAATTTGGGGAGATTTTCTCACCCCTCCCAGCACAATTACAGCCTTGATGTGCTCAGCTTGGGGAGAGGGAGATAAATGCTGAGATGACGGGAGGCTGGGAGGGGGGATGCGCTCTCACACAGCGCTTAATGGGGAAGGATGGGATTACAGGGGTCACGCTAGGTGAGCAGCTTCCTTCGAAGAGCTGATGGTATCAAAGCAGGTGCCCCTGGCTGCAAATACCTTGGGCAAACAAACAGGGCTGTCTAAGAGCAGGTGAGCTTAGGTACAGCTAGGCTGGGGGTGCTCAGGTGTGGCGGGGGGCTAAAGGGTCTCTGTGTGCGGGAGATGAATTGGTGTGAGTACTGCCTTGTTCTGCATAGGGTGGGGAGAGAAATGAAATTGTGTGTCTACATACATATGTGAGCTCTCCATGTTGGAGATACATGTAAGGATATGGAGGTTTCAGTACCCAAGAAGTCAACTAACTCTCCAGCTCAGGTAATGGCTCTGGGGATTACTCTGGAAGGTGTTAGGTTCTGAGCACATCTTCTCTGCTGTGTTTCAGGACTCTGTGTGCTGACATTGCTAGTGATGGACCCCTCTTCACTCTGGCAGCACCAGGGAACCCTTAACCCAGATGAGTCATACAGCAGAGAAATGTAGATATAGCACAGCTCGAGGTGGAGGTTACTACGGAGCACCATATTCATGTACCTATGCTGCCACAATCTCCACAGCTCACCTGAGTCAGCTTGCTGCACCCAGCGAGGGGCTCAGGCTGCACGATGCAGGCCAGCCCAGGTGCAGACCTGCTGTGCTGGAGCTTGGCTACCTGCCTCCAGTTGGGTGGCTGGGCCAGGTCAGTGGCTCCCAGAGGATGCTCTGGTTTCAGCGGTCACATTTGAGTTGGATTTTCTGGGATAAAGGATCTGGGATAAAGGAAACTGCTCTGCTAAGCATGGCCAGGCAGTGGTTTTCCTTTTGATACCCCATCTGGTCTTGCCCTAACAGGGGTGTGGTTTTTACTGTTGGTTTTGTTTGGTTTTTTTTTAACCCTCCAGGGATGAGAGCTCGGCCCCAGGGCAGCTGAGAGGCGTAGCAGTAATCGTGCTGTAGGTGGGGCTGGTCCCCTGCTCCATGAGCTCTCCGTGGCTTCTTCCCACACTGAACTGGGGTGTCACTATTTTTCTCTGAGGCATAGCTGGTCGGGCTTCGGAAGCCAGTGGGGCACCCCTAGAGATGCAGCATCCCCCGTTATCCCTGGGTGCAGTGGATCTCCGAGGTGGGGCAGAGAGCCACGGAGTGCATGGAACTTTGGTGGCAGCAGGAGTCAGGAAAAAGACGAGCAAAGTCACCCCCAGCTATGACCACTGTGACGCTGGGCAAGAATAGTGCCTTGCTCTCTGCAGCATTATCTGACTGTGCTGCCCCTGTTCTCTCTTGCCAGACAGTGAGCACAGGTACCTCTGCTATTGCCTCAAGCAGCCATTAGCACCCTAAAGTGAAGGCTGGCCCTGGCAAAGATGAGCCAGGGGTGCATTGCAACCAAGACAGAAAGCAGCAGGGTCTGGAATGGGCAGGCTGCTGGTGATCCCTATCCTTGTCCTATCAACACACCTTGCAGAGGATAGTGCTGCCTGGGAACAGTCCTGTCTGCTTTTGAAGCTGAAACTCAGGTCTGGTCTAGGGTAATCTCCTGCTTGCTGGTGCTCTGTCATGCGTTGCATGTTCCACAGTGTGCTTTGAGCTGGCTGCTGTGTGGAAAAAGAAGATGCTCTTCCAACTCTTGGCTCCACAGCAGGTGCTCGTGGCTGAATTACCATGGCTGTTCCCAGCTGAACATTGTAGCACAGGAGGCTGCTTAGGGTCAGGTCCTGCTTTGGGCTTTCACAGGCTTTGATAACTGCTCACTGTGTCTGCTTGCTGTAGGCACGTGTGTCCCCAGCTTCACAGCACTGGCCAGACTACATGGAGAAGGTGCTGGAGGAGCACAAGGTGATGCTGGAGCAAGGGCCATGCCAAGAATTGGGTTTGAACTCACAGACATGTAGAACGGGTGCTGAAAATTAATGTGGTTGGGCTGTGGTAGAGAGCAAGACAGCCGGGAGAAAGCCATCTTGCACCGTTCCCTCCTGCAGCCCCAGCACAGCTTGCCACGTGTCAGAGCAGCGTTAGCAGCTCTGCACTCGACAGCCACAGCTGAGATACCCAGAGGTCACAGGTGTCCTGCCCTTCCACCCCTCTGAGGTGTGAATCTAATCGCTCTGGGATGGTCTGTCCCTGACACTGGCAGGACCGTCACTGCTTGTCCCTGCCAGGGCTGGTGGCAGCAGCAGGTACAGGGTCTGCACAGACCTGTGCCCCAAGAGGATTAAAGATCTTCCAGAGGGATCCTCCTCTCAGGGAGGTACTTGGCTGCAGGGAGCTCAGGGACCTTGCCATCCCGTGTTCCCAGCCCTAGTGGTGGAAGAGCCCTAGATTGCATGGGCAGAATTTGGTCTCTGTGGTGTCCTTGTTGGTGATGGCTCTGAAAAGAGGAGATGGGACACCCCATACCCTCTCCATGCCTCTAGCCCCTGCTTTCTCAGTGGACTCTCAAGGGGGATGAAATGAGTGAGGAGACAGGGATCTTGTCTGTGGCAGGCCTGCTAGACGTCCCTGTGCTCAGCTCAATGGGAGGACACAGCATGATCTAGCAGTGGGATTTTATCTCCTGATGAGAAAGTGTGAGTAGAGTCATAGGAAAAGTCTCAAACCCCATCTGAAATCCCTGGATGCATTCTGCTGTACCTAGACTGGGCCCATCCTTGCATATCCTAAAGCTGGTATCTGCATCACAATGGCAGCTTGTGCATGTTGTGCATGCCATGGCCATGCTCCAGGGTGGTGTGAAGTGCTCTACTACAGCTGATGTTTGGGAGAAGACAGTTACAGGCTGTCTCCAGGGTCTGGCTGTGACTACATGTTTTCCTCCCTCTTAAAACACAAAATTGTACAGAGTGGCACAGAGACCAGACATGGCCCTGGACGTGAGAACTGGAAAGGGACGTGGTTCCTGTGCCATCCTCTGCCAGCGCAGGGTGGGGATGACAGGGGCTGGAGGGCTGGACTTGGATAAAAACTAAGGAGTGGGTTTGGATTAGGTGGATAAAGCTGGCCAGCAAGGTGTGGTCAAGCAATGGGAGCACTAGGTGCCATGGGGAGCATGCCCAAATCACCACTTCTTTGGGGTTCACTCTCACTGGGCCCACTGCTTCCCTCAGTGCCTCCAGCTCTCGCAGAGCTGTGTGGAGTGCCTTGGGGAATGGCTCCCCAGGGCCAGAATTGGGATGAGCTGCGGCTTTGCTGGGCTGGGATGTCAAAGGGGCCATAACCCTGGTGTTTTGCAAACTCCTGGGGTCAGCAGTTCAGCTGCCACTGACACAGGGGCCCAGAGACACACACGGGCATTTTGGGTGGATGCTGTAAGCAAACAAATGAAGGTAGAGTTACAGCCGNCGAGTGCAGCAGTCTTCTTCCTAAGAGGACCCAAACCAAATCCACATTGCCTGGCTTGGCTGGCTGGCAGCCTAGGATGAAACTGAGCAGCAAAGGACGAGTATTTTGCATCTCTCTCTCAGCTCCTCATGGCCCTGAAGGTGCCTCTGAGCCCATCCACAGAAAAGACAGTGACCCTCAGCGCTGAGTGACAGCTCCCACCTTCCTGGGTGGCCAGTGGAGTCCCATCTCACCCTGCCTGGCTTTGACACCCTCCTTCCCAGTCCTACCTGATGGTGTGTGGCAGGAGACCCCCAAGGAGAGTCCTGCTGTTTGGTCTGGGGCTATGATGGTGGGGAAAATGGGCAGCCAGATCCAGAAGATGGTGACCTACACAGTGAGTCAGGAATGAACTAGAGCTGCTTAAATGCCGTGATCATACACATATTCATGCACATGCCTGTGCATGCCACCCTTTCCCCATGCACATGTGTCATGGCCATTCCTGGTAAGGTTGCTTTTTTATTCAAGAATGCCCAGCCTCGGGTTTAAATCACTCCAGGCTGGGGATGTCACCTTCTCCCTGAATGGCTCCCATATGAACTGCCCTCACTGGTCTTTGGTCTTTGTTTCTGCAGAACTCTCTCTCCTTGCAGATGGGTGTGGTCTGGGGGTGCACTTCTTCTTCAATGCCCTCCTCAAGGCTCCTAGCTTCACTCAGTTCTGACAGATCTTTAGCTGTGTGGCTGGTCCACCTCTGAGTTCTCCCTGAGTAGTGGTTATGAATGCCAGGAATGAAAGCAGTGCTGGATGATAGCAGAGCTATCCCTGACACACTGATGTGGGTGGTGAGCTTTCCTCCAAATCACCCAACCTGAATGGAAAGAAGAGCCCAACTTTGACTCCTCTCATTCATCAAGTATCACTGCCTAGGAGTCAGCACATAGCCACCAGAGGATGACTGAGATAGTATTGACAGAGGTATTTCAGGAGTACAATGTGAAATTATGGAAGCAAAGGCTACTTTTCTAGAAAGCTGCTGAGCAGGAGGGACAGGAGGTGATGAAATAGTCTCCAGAGGGCAGAGGAAGGAGCCCAGTTTCCCAAAATGAATTTGTTAGAGCAGATTGCTGAAGAAGGAACTAACAGGGCCACCTCATCCTGGTTGGTCCTGAACAGGGATGAGTATAGCTCCAGGGGATTGTAATCAGAATACAGGGGTAGTCTCCTGTTTTGATGTTCCCACCACCCACAAAACATATATCAACCCTTCTGCTAGTAATTGAATAGAGAGGAAAATTAATTGTGAATAGGCTGCGTCTCCCTTCCCACTCCTCATTTGCCCCAGGGCTACCTTGGTATTGTGGGTAGTGAAGACAAGGTCATTCCCATGTAACACATCCAGGTGGGGTTTGGCCAAGTTCCTTCCCTTTGAGGGGGGAGCAGGTTAATGGCAAGTGGTGGGATCGCCTCAGGCTGCTCCATGCTGCTCAGCCATAGAGGAGCTGCCGTAGGCTCCGAAACGCCCCATTAATGCTGCAGTCCCTTTGTGAAGGATCAGTGGACAGGGCTGGGGGTGCTGGGGCTGGGAAGGTGAGGATGGAGTAGGCTGGCATCTCTCTCGGTCTGCTGGGAAAGCCTCATATGTTTACTCTGGGGTGGCAAAAGCTAGTTTGTGACCAAACATCCCCTAGGTACATCTGTGCCAGTAGTACAGGATCCTAGTTTTCATTCGTTTTGGAAGAAGATGCTTGGGTGCAGAGCAGTGCTGCCTGTGCTCCAGTGTCCTCATCTTTCTGCGCCCCAGCTTTTGGCTAACCCTCAGCCACATGCCAGACATCTACTACCCACATTATCTGTTCTCTTTCAAAGGCAAATGCTCTACAGGCTCTTGGAGCTCTCTGTGCCGGCAGACGTGGTCTCCTCACTCTCGGTGTTGCAGCTACTGCTCTCCTCCATCAGTCGGAATTAGCGCTGTGGTCCTGTCTATATCCCTGGCCTGGCAGAAGCAGGGAACTGCCTGTTGGCCCTGCTCAGCGAGTGACAGCAACATCTTGCTTCTCTGCCTTGTAGTTTCCCTGGGTAAAGAGGTATTCAAGCCAAACATCCTGCAGGTATTTTGCTGCCTACCCATCACCCCAGTTTCTCCCAACCTCCTCTTGTGGTGTGAACTCCCAGTTTGCTAGGGGCCCTTGTCTCCATTTGTCCAAGTTTAAACTGGTGGCTCCTAAAGGTGTACTCAGTGTCACTCTTCTTGGATCTGCCTTTCTGTAATAAGTGATACTTATGAGGAGATATTAGGCTGATGTTCAGGGAGAAGCTCGTAACAGCTACACCTTGATGGTTTTAACCTCTTGTGAGAACTGAGGGCTTGCTTTGCCATCCCTTACCCTGGAAAAGGAGATGAGTGTCTGTGGACCACTGCTGATCTGGGCTGGGCCAGACAGGATTGATGTGCTACAAGAAACAGTCTGGGAGCTAGAATCTGAGCTGTGTCTTTCAGATGCATGAAGGGACATCCCGGGAGATAGTAGAGGTGTTGCTGGGGTGACCCTGGTGAAGGTGATGCAGTGCTGAGGGTCATAGAGAGAATGGGGAGAACCCCCCATAGCACCTGCTGCACTCTCTTCAGTCTCTGCTGTACAGTGGCACAGGCAACCCCCTCCCTGGGTTTTACATTCCCTCACCTACTGCCTCTCTATCTCCTCAAATCCTCTCCTGGTCTGCCCACTGCTAGAATGCAGTTTAGGCTGCTCCAGGAGCTACCTCCATGGTTTGTGGCTGCCAGGGAAGCCTATGTGGGATGGACAAGAGGAGGAGAGGTGGGGAAGGTCTAGGAGCAAACCTGGACCCCAGCCAGGCTGGGACAGCTGTCTCCATGTCCTATTTCCTCTCCCAGCTCTTGCTTCTTGATGTTGTAGCCCTGCAGCTGTGTCTGGGTACCCTCAGCTTTAAGGGAAAGGGTGTGAGAAGGCTGCAGCTGACATTGGCAATGCTTCATCTGCAGCATTTAGCATCCCTGAAGAATGTGCAATACACAAATTGTTCTCTGAGAGATACATGCTCCTGTGCCCACTTAGCCTAAACATGGTCCCAGTCCTGCACATTAGGGCAATGGAGTAGTGGGTCACTGAGACGGGATTTGATGGTACCATGCTGGTAGCTTACTCCAGGGATCTCAGTCTGCTGGCTGTCTGGAGCGCTGGGGACACAGCAGGTTCCCAGGTATTTCTGTCAGGAGAGGATTTCTTCCACCAGCTCCATAGCAGCTTGGCCTGATGCCCAGCTGGTTTTGGGAGTTCTGGTCTAGAGTTTCTCTGCTCCACAGGAGAGCCAGACAGGCCATTTAGCCTCAGTGCCTGGGGATGGAAGGGACCCCCATCCTGTGGACCAGGGGGCTTAGCTCAGATGGCCTGTGAAGGAGCTGATAGGCAGGCTGATTTCCCTTGTGCTGCCTTGCACAGGACACATACTTTCAGAAAAGGTTTGTGTTTCACCTAAAAAGCAAATTGGGGGATGGGGTTGGGGATGTGTGTGTGTGTGATTCTTAATGCAGACATGGGTCACCCTATGGTGGACTAGGAAGCACCAAGGGAAGAAGGCAAATGCCTCTATGTGGGCACTCAACTTCCCTTCAAAGAGCAGATCATGGCCAAGAGCCAAGGCAGCAGCAGAGGTGGCATAAGCCTGGCAGCAGCGATGCTGTCCTCATCTGCCGTCACCAACCCACTCCTGTCACTCCCCTGCCCACAGGACAGGGGCTGTAGAGACTTTGGCTGTGGGCCCGAGGGTGGCTGGCAGGAGCATCATCTGTCATTCGCTGTCAGATGAAGTGTGGCTGCGCCTGGGTGATCCCGCACCGGCTTGATTTTACAGCCATGACTGGCACTTGAGCCTGTTTGCAGAGGGCAAGGGGCATGCAGGCTGTCAGCTTGCTGCTGCCTCTGACCCTACACGGGACATCATAAATCTCCTGGTTTAAGGCAGCCTGGGCTATTCTGGACACAGTGCTGTGGAACATGACGTGGGGTATGCAGGATAGTGTGTGGCCCAACCCTGCACCCACCAGAGGTGAAGCAGAGGTGGCTCTTGGTGAGCAAGAGCAGCATTTAGGAAAGAAGCAGTGCCTAAATCCCTTTAGCTTTATATATATACATATATATGTAAAGGGATTGTTGTCTGAATTCAGTACATGAGGAATATCCAGTGCTGCTTGCTCTGACTTTGCCTTGTTTTCCTTAGGCAACCCAGAGAGGTGGATTTGAGGAGCCACCTCACCTGTGCTATGGCACATCAGCTGTTTGCATGGCTCGATGTGGAGGGCTTCTCTCCTGAGCTCATTAGCTGGGTGGATGAGCATGTACTACCTGTGGAAACCCACTCCTTGCTTCAGCTGAGCACCTTTAGTACCCACCCTGTGTGTTCCTGTGGCGCTCCTGAAGTTTTCCAGCTAAATGCATGCTTGGCCCAAGATTTCTTTCAATATGTAGGAAAACTCAGTAACATTCTTCCAGCATTCCACACCAAGAAAAAGGGAAGGAAAATGCAGAAGGGGATGATTTTGCAGGAAATCTTGTGCAGAACAAGGCAGTTTCTGACCCTGTGCTGTGTCTTGACAATAGTTATGCGAGGGCTGTGTGTCTCCTTGAGCCAGCCTAGGACAGGGCAGCACTCAGATTCCCCTGTCTGCTTACAGAACCCTTTGGCAGTGATGATGCTGGGCAGTACCAAGTGAGACCATGGCAGCCCTGGGAAAGCCATCACCTGAGGTGTCTCTAGGCAGTCAGAAACGCTGAAACGCTGAGTGCGTGGTGAGGAGAGGTGGAGTGGCATACATCTTTGGGCTCGCTAGGTGCTTGACCAAGGGGGAAAATGTGTGAGCTGGAGGTCAGCATGTTTGTGTGTGAGAAAGAAATGCCCTATGACTGCAGCAAGCATGTGCCTGTGTGCAGGGTTGGGGGAGATGCTTTAGGAATTAGGGTGAGCAAAGAGGGGAGTGTGTCTGTGCTGTGGGGTGCAGAGAGTGTGTGCAGGAGGGCTGTGGGTGTGAGGGATGTGAGCGGGAAGGAGGGGGCTGCATGGGTAAGGCTGTATACATGTCCAAGCAGCGAGTACATGCAAGGGGCTGCATGGGTGTGCATGTGAAGGCTGTATACCTGCATGTGCTTGTGCAGGGCTGTGTGTGAATGAAGGCTGTGTGTGTGGGTGCAAGACTCTGAGGGTGAGGGCTGTGTGTGTGTGGGTGCAGGGCTGTGTGTGTGTATGCGTGTGCGGCGGTGCAGCCCCGCCGCTCTGTCACTCAGAGGCCGGCTGACAGGAGCTGCCTCTCCAACGGCGGCAGATAGCGCTGATTGCTGATTCGAGGAAACAAAATAGCAATTGTAATTATGGGCTCTGATAAGATAAAGGAGGGCGAGGGGAGCGCGGGGACCGGCAGCGGGGCACGGCCGGCAAATTAGCAGCTGTCACTCAGCGTCGAGCAGGCGGCGCCGGCCTCGGCCAGGTACCGGCCCCGGGGGCCGCCCGCCGCAGCCCCGCCGCAAGCCCCCGCCCCGGTGCGCAACAGGTGACGGGGCCGGGAGTGCCGGGGCTCGACGGAACAATGCAGCCCTCGGCGGCCTTGCCCGGGCTGCGGGGCTGAGCCCCGTCCCGCCGCCACCGCCCGGCCCTATGGCCCCACAGGGCCGGTCCTGAGTGCGACCGCCAGCTCCACCAGGTAAGCTCCAAGGAGGGATGCTCCGGAGGGTGTAGGGTGTCCCGTTGTCCGCTCCCCACCCTGGCTGCGGTATTTACTCAGCCGCGCTCACTCTCGAACCTAGGCTCCCTCCATCCCACCCCGGTAATCCCTTTAATGTCTGGCACGTCCCGAGAGGGCTTGCCAGCCCGGTCCCAATCCACACCACGCCCGCGGAGGGGCGACCCTAGCGGGCAAGTGCAGTCCCGACGTCCCCTCCCTTCTTTCCATCCCTTAAACACCCTTTTACGCACGGGGAAACTGAGGCACGGGGTGCGTGGGGCGTCCCGTCGGCGGCT
>VWZE01017638.1:188907-318471 GCA_013396675.1 Eubucco bourcierii
TTTTTTTTTCCCCTCTCTCTCATTTTTGGGGGTGGGTATGTAAAAGGGGTTGATTTATTTTTGCAGATGACCCCTTTCCCCACGCTGTCGTTTTTACAGCCGACTTAACATCGAGTCCGGCGTTTTCAGTGATCTGTCTTAATTGTTGATATTTTGATTGGATTTTTTTAATTCTAAGGGAATGTGGGATGGCTGGTGCAGCCCAACTCATCCCTCCTGGCCATCAAACAAACTGCCACTGGCTCCAGTCTCTACTAAACCCTGTGAGTGGCCAGTGCAGCTCTCTGCTAGCTTGCTGGTTTTGTCTGTGCCCAGGGGTTTTCTGATGGTTGAGGCTGGGGTTTCTGGGGTTCATGGGTCACTTACAGGGGTCTGGGGGTGCAGGTCCCCAGGGGTGGGTTGTCCTCATCTTTAACTGGTGGGGCTAGAGCTGTGTGCTGACTGGGCTCGTGTGGGGTGACAAACCCAGCTAGTAGCTGTAAATCATGGGGCCAAAAAAAGGCCAAAAGGGAAGCAATGTGCATCTTTAAACTGGGGTTTTGTGCTCACTGGGGCTGAGGCCTCCCCGTTCCCTCCCTCCCTCTGTCTTCCCCTCCCTGCTCTTTCTATCTCTCTGAGAGAAAAATCAATTCTCTTCAAACCTTTTACTGCCTTTGAGATCAATTCCCCTCCCTTTCCCCAATATAGATAAATAGGGGGGTCACAGTCTCAGCTCTTCATTTGCAGAGTGTCACTACTGTTTTTGGGGATGCTGAGTGCATGTCAAGCATTGGTGCTGGGGTGGCACAACCTGGCATTGATTCTCCCAAATTTCTCAGCTCTAAGTCCAGACCGTGCCCTGCTAGGGATGGGGGGGCCGTTAGTGCAGTGCAGTTTGGGGATGAAAGCTACTGCAGGGTGATGTTGGCAGGAGGAATTGTGGGGAGAAGGTGATGCCTGTACAGTGAGCCTGGTTTGTGTGGCAGCACCATGTTAGTTGTCCCCAGCAACTGTTGGGATGCCCCTTTTGTTGCTCAGCTTGGTTGTATCTGGCGCTACCTGACTACTATCCCCACCCTTGATGCCATTACCCTCAGCAGTGTGTGTGATGTGAGTGGTGCAGGATCAGGGCACTTCAAATGCAGAAAGCAGCAGTTTGCTTCTAGGCCAAGATGTGATTTAGGTTCACATTAGGTTGTATGTGTGTCCACAGCCACCTCCTGCCATTCAAAGTGTCCTGAAAACTACCTCTGCCCCAGCTCCAGAGCCACATCACTGCTCTAGCTGGGGCTTGCTGGTGGCTGAGCATCCTGGGGTAGATATGTACAAGCTGAGGTGGACCATAGTCCTGAGAGAACCAAACAGCCCTTGTGCAGAGATGAGAGAGGAGAAATAAAGCATCCGTGGACTTTTTCCCATAATAAGGCTGCCGACTTGGAAGCTTTGTGGCTTGTGCTCCGATTACCTTGCCAAATTGTGCTTACTTCACTAGGGGCTGGTGCTGTGCAGGAGGTGATGGTGATTAGATGGGACAGTCTCAGCTAGCTTTTCAGTGCCATGGGGAATTCTTTGGTGCTTGGCACAGCATAGCCTTTTTGAGGTGCAAACAGGTAGCTAGCGTCCTTGTTGGGATTCGCCCCTGGGAAAAGAGAAGGCTCTGGGGATGGCAGCTGCAGGACCGGGGAGAAGGATGTCCTATCCCCATCCTCCTCCCTCCCTAGGGAAGGATGGGCTTCGGGGCTCAGGTTCCCAGGGCGGAGGCAGGGAGGGAAGGTGACAGGTCTATTTATAGGAGGCCCATCGACCTGGCGATTTGCATAGCTCCTTCGGAAGTCGATCGATGCCTCCATTAAAAAACTGAGACCAAATCAATATGCCCTCTCAACTCGTGCAAAGGTGAAAGGCATTAAAAGGATGGCCGTACCCTTCACGCCTCCCCTGCCAGCTGCAAAGTCAGTGTTTCTCCTGCAGCCCTGGTGCAGCACAGAGGCATGGAGTGATGTCCCCTGGGCTGGGGACAGCTGGCAGCATGCCACGCACTTTCGGAGGGTGCCTGCCTGTTTCCTGCTTGCAGGCTCACCCAGACCTGCCTCAGTTTGCAGGACAGCTGGCTTGTTCTCTGTTGGCTTGTGCATGCCCTGCTCATTGCCCTGTCTCCTTTCTGGGATGCCTCTGTGGCACCTGAACTATTGAACTCCATGGAGTAGACAAGGCTGAGCTAACTCCCACCCAGCTTGCCTCAAGATGGCGAAGGGACGTGGTTGAAGTCATGCATGGGCACAATTGCAGAGTAGAGGGGTCAAGTATGGCTTTTAGCCTCACACCTTGACTTTGGGGCACTTAGGTCCAGCTGCCTCCCTGCCCAGTGTGTGCTCACAGTGCTGAGCATCAGGCATTCCTGGGGTCCCTGTTCCTGTGCTGGCTCCATCCCAGAGACTCTCTCACCTCTCTCTTTCTTTCCTCTTGCTGCTCTCCTCAGCCAAGCTCATTGTGGAGACCGACACCTTTGGGAGCCGTGTGCGCATCAAGGGGGCAGCCACAGGTTTCTACATCTGCATGAACAAGAAAGGGAAGCTGATCGGCAAGGTAGAGTGCTGGGTTTAAGGGCATGGGAGAGATAGGGGTGTCCTGTGGGTGCCAACCAGGGCATGCTAGGAAAGGATCCCCCAATGGGTCCAATAAGGATGGTAGGAATGGGGATCCTGAGGGCTCAGCCAATGCAACCCTTTGGAGGGCAAGGAGATGAAGCATCCTGCAACCCAGTGGACAGGAGAGGAGGAGGAGGAGAGCAAGGGAGGCAGGCGGGTGCCCTGTGAGGAGCATTCCTTGCTTCTTCCCGAACAAATAGGCAGATTGCTGGGCTATTCTCCCCGATTACATGGTACAAGTGCCAGGAATGTTAAGATGCTCTGTGAGGCTGGCCCCGAGGCCAGGCCTGCCGTGTGCTGCAGTTAGTCACGCTCCCTCTGAGCCTCGAAGCTCCCTCTCCAGGGACAGAGGGGGACTGGACAGCAGTTGTCTGAGAGGCTGTTCTATGGTGGCTGTTTCCCTGGGGCTGGTCAATGTGGGTCATCTCCCATGCTCCTCCTTTCTGTAGGCACCATTCCCGAGTCACCTATTTGGTCCCGAGATGGCACTCTATACTAAATCCCCAAAGGCTAAGTGGATGAGTTGCCACTGAGATGGTCTTGCTTTTGGTTGTGCTAATGGTGGAATTCAGCCCTGGCATGAATGGGAGCAGGATGGGAGTGGGCAAAATCCTCTCTGTGGATGCAGTGGGAGTGAAGGCTGGGACTAACCAAGTTGGGGCTTGCAGTCCACTGCTGGGATCACGTTGGAGACTTGAGCTGCAATGAGTAGCACCTGCTAGTGCTACAATGCCTACTCTCTACAGCTTTTCTAATGAAAAGCAGATTTGGGCAAATCTGACCTGTAGGAGAAAAGGTGGGAAAAATGAGCCCTTGGATGCCCACAAGCACCACAACCCTGCTGCCAGCGCCTAGCCAAGTCCAGCTTGGAGTAGTGAGAAAGATACCTCTGACAAAGAGCTCATTGCTTAAATCTCCTCTTCTGCTCCCTTCTCAGAGCAATGGCAAAGGCAAGGACTGTGTCTTCACGGAGATCGTGCTGGAGAACAACTACACGGCGTTGCAGAATGCCAAGTACGAGGGCTGGTACATGGCCTTCACCCGCAAGGGTCGCCCGCGCAAGGGCTCCAAGACCCGGCAGCACCAACGGGAGGTGCACTTCATGAAGAGGCTTCCCAAGGGACACCAGACCACTGAGCCCCACAGACGCTTTGAGTTCCTCAACTACCCCTTCAACCGGAGAAGTAAAAGGACTAGAAACTCTAGCTCCAGGGTGGGTCCTTGATGTGCCTGCCTTTTACTCACCCTGCCTCCTGGAGGCCTCTCGTCTCAGTTGGTGGACTGTGTGTAGAGACTTTCCCACATGGGTATTAAACAAAACAAAACAAAAAAAAAAAANTGGGGGTGGGGGGGTCAGGGGTGTTGTTTGGTTTTTACAAAAAAAGATAAAAAAAAAAAAGAGAGACTTTATTTTTGTACTCCAACTTTAACAGAAATGAAATGTTCAAAGAATGGTGAAGGGGGGAAAGTCCTTCACTTAGAAATGTTCTAGTCTGTTTGGGGTTGTGATTTATTTTGTATTTTTTTCATAGTTCTAGGGTGAAAGGAGGAAAAAAAATCATTTAAAACAAACACGGGGGAAAAAAAAAAAAAAGGGAAATCCAAGTCTGGGAGTGATGTGTTGCTTAAACGAACTGAATCAACACTTACTGGAGAAGATGGAGTGGTCAGAAAAGGAAAAGAGGTTTTATTTCAGAGGTGGATGGAGGTCTCCCAGGTGGGTTTTGCAGCCTGGGTGATGTGTTAGGGGCTGACTGAGATGTCCAGGAAGAGGACTGCTGGATGCTGTCCTTCCTCAGATGCACCTACTTCTTTGGCTGAGTGGGTGATTTGCTGGAAGCTGCTTGCATCCTTCCAAAAACGCTGCTGACTTTCCAGCTCCCAACTTTTTTTTTTTCTCAGGAGGGGACAGGGGTAAATGGACACCTCAGAGAAAGTCCTGAACTGCCTCAGTGCCTCTTACCCATGACAGCATCTTTGGCAATTGCTTTGTTTTAAACTACTACGGTGAGGCAGTGGGTGATGGCTTCTGTGGAGCAGGCTGGTAAATATTTTGGGGTATTTTCAATGTGGAAAATGTGAACTTCTCACCAAAAACATGATTTTTTTTTCCTGTTTGTTTGGGGTTTTGTTTGTTTGTTTGTTTTTTGATCAGGTTTGTGGGTTGGGTTTTTTTTGCTTGTTTGTTTTTTGTTTTTGTTTTTTTAATCAAATGGAAGTTTTCATCCATAAAATTGAAGTTTACAAATTTTTGTGGAGCCATTTTTGGGCTGGTTTCGTCATAACATTCAGGTTGTGGCTGGCACTTGTATTGTCAACCATCCCTTTCAAGTTTGCTCTTTGAGAAATATCACTGTCCTTGTTCTCCTAGGGAAGGAGAGGTTTCTTTCAGATTTTTTATTTGTGTTGACAGCAGAAGCCAAATCTTCTATTTAGTGGAAGGTAAAGAAAAACAAAACAAAACCCAAAGAAAGCATTAAATCTCTCCGAGTGAACATCCCCAGCCAGCCCAGCTCTGCACATGCTGCCCTGGGACTGCGACCCTCTCCAAAGGGTTAAAGCAATTATTCTTCAGGGGAGGGCAAACAAAGACACTGGATAGGAGTCAGAACCATGGGTGACTTTTCATCCAAGCTTTTTTTGGTTGGTTGTTTTTTGTTGGTTTTTTTTTTTTTCTCTGTTTCCTTGAGTTTTGTTTTTGTTCTGGTTGTGTACAAATCGACTATTAAATGACTGAAATATTTATTTAATATGTGCATTAAAAATTTGTATTAGTCTAATTGAGTCTGATGCTTTCCAGGGAGGGGCTGGGGCTGGAGATGCAGGTTGGAAAGGGGTAGAGGACAATGAGGTGCAGGATGGGGCTGAGGCTGCTGCTTCATGTGAACTCCTTCCCAGGAGAGCAGATGTGAGAGAAGTGGGAGGATGTCCTGAGATCTTCGACCCTTTTGGAAATCACAATTTTTCCTTGCAGCAAGTTCCAGTTTTAATGGAAACCTCTTTGCTCCCTACAACACCCTGAAAGAAGGTTGTAGTGATATGGGTATTAGTTTCTTCTCCCAAGTAACAAGTGATAGCACAAGAAGAAATGGCCTCAGGTTGTGCCAGGGGAGGTTTAGATTGGATATTAGGGAAAAAAAAGTCTTTCCTGAAAGCATGGTCAGGTATTGGAACAGGCTGCTCAGGGAGGCGGTGGAGTCACCATTCCTGGAGGCACGCAAAACTGGTATAGACATGGCACTTTGGGACATAGTTTGGCAGCCATGGTGGTGTTGGGTTGAAGGATTGAAAATTAGACTTGGTGATATGAGAGCTCTTTTCTAATCTTTATGAGACTATGAATTGGCAGATGCCACCTCCTTGCCTTGTGGGGACAGGCCCATTGCAGGCTGGATGAGGATATGGTGCAGTAGAGCCTTGACCACCATTTTTAACTGTGAGATGAGGCTTTGCAATACTGAAGGTGATATCCGCTTCTCTTTGGTCTGGATGACTTTGGTGTCTGCAAAATGAGTTTTTGAGCCCCCTCCTTTGATGGATACTCTGCCCTGCTGGCTTTTCCTCAGAGGAGCAAGGTCACAGGGATTTGATATATGGATGGGTCTCAGATACGGAGATATACAAGGATGAAGTTGTTAAATGTGTTTAAAAACACCAACAACAACAAAAAAACAAAAAAAAAAACAAAAAAAAAAACAGACAAAAACCCAAACCTGCAGAAACGGAACAGCCTTGCAAGGTGAGAGTCTTGCCACTACTGGTGCCAGTCCTGCTGGTACTGCTGTCTTTAGGAGGTGCCTGCAACATCACTTAGTACCTGCATTTGTCCCTTGCCTGTGCGGCATGAGGAGGAGCCATCCTCTGGCTGATGCAGCAGGCTGTCCTGAGCTGTCAGTATACGTCACTAACTTCAAGAAGGGATATCCAGGAGCTGAGCACTCAACCATATCCTATGTCTGAGCATTGCTGCTGCATCACAGAGGCCAGGGATGGTGCCTGAGGTGCAGGACACCATGGATGGCATTTGTTGGTCTGCAAGGACTGCAAGAGCCTGGAGCCATCTGTGCTGGGGAGAAACACATTTGGTGGTTTCCAGACTACAAGAGCTAAAAGTGAATGGCTCCTGGCCTTTCCTCAGGCAGAGATGGTGTTTGATAGGCCTTAATGACTCTTTTTTTCCTTCAATTAGTTTGTCTAATTGCTGTTCCTAATGGCTTTGTGAACTTGGGTGCATTTGCCCTGGGTTGCTGCTCCAGGTAAGGGTAGCAGAGGGGCAGGACTGGTTTCATGCAGATCGGCAGACATCTGCTTAGAGGCAGCCTGCCTTTGCCAAAGGCACCCGGGGCTGACTCCTGGGAAGGGACCTCTGCTTTCGCAGCTCGATTGGTCTATGCTTAATTAACCCCTTCATTAAAGGCCTTTTGGGTGACTATGCTGCCTAGAAGCACTAAGTCTCCGAGCTTTGTTATTCCTTGAGTTTGTACAGCTTCAGCTTCCAACCAGCAAATGTTTTGCCTTTACTTGGAAAATTAAAGATCCCACTCCTAGCTAGTTAATGAGTAAGTGAATTAATTAATGGTTCCTCATACCCTGTCTCTGTAGTGATACTACTTAGTTCCTGGCATGGTTGGCACAGTTTATGCTTTTCTGGTGACCTGGACCCTGCGGGGTCCTGAACATGTGGTCCTCCAGGGCTGGTAGCTCCCACCACCCACACAGGGAGGTGGACACAGTCACTGGTGTTTCATGTTGTTCTTCCAGGGATCTAGGAGCCTGCTGGTTGAACACTGTGTCAATCATCAGCCTAGGAACCTGGAACATTTCCCTCCTCTTCCATCAGCGGCAGATGTGTGGACCCAACTTGAGGGTCATAGCAACTCAAAGGCCCTGAGGACTTTAGGATGTTATGTGCTGGGAACAGGAGGCTTTGGGGGCAGTTGTTTGCTTCCATCAACTCACTTTGTTGCATGGGTGTTTTGGGCAGAAACCTTTGCTATGAGCTATCAAAGTCCTTATGGTGGGAACACACCTGTCCCTACCACCACCACCCACAGTGTCACATTGCCGTCTGCCTACTGCCACTGGCTGGAAGGAGGTGGTATTTGAAACAGAAGAGGACCTGTACGGGTTTGACTCTTGGCTGCCCAGTCCTGAGCTCCAGGCTGTGTGTGCATGTCCCTTCCCATGCAGGACTTCACTTTAGAATGAGATCCGAACACAATGACAAGGCTGGAGCTGAACAGCATTTGGGAGATCCTACCTGATGAGGTAAGACTGGGAAGCTTCTCTGGTCCAGCCAACGGTGTAAGAAGTAAAAGTGAGGTGAACATACCAGGACAACAGCAGGCAGAGAGAAGAGCTGTTTTGGTTCAATGAGCTTACAGCAGAGACACAGCAGCTGACCAGGGGTAAATCAAAATGGCAAGAGAAGAGATCTGTACTCCCTGAGCATGAGCTGCACTGAGGCTTAAACCACCAAACTTTTTGACACATGTTGTCTCTCCTTCCATCCCATCTCGCTGTGCAAAACCTGTTGGTCTTTGTTGCAGAGCCAGCCAGCGACAACTGTTATGTCACTTCTGTTCTATGAAGGGTGTCCACTGAGCAGGGTGGGCTGCAAAATGCTGCAACAGGGTTGGAGCTCACCCGAGTCCCCTTGGAATGCCCTAGCTTGGGAAGGAGGACTGGGGTGTTTGTTTATTGCATCAGGCTCGGCTTTCAAACATCTCCCTGCCATCCCCCTCCCCCTCCTTTAATTAATTCTGGGTAAGAAGTCCTGGCCTTATTGTGCCACCGAGCTGAGGGCTCCCTGTGGGAAAAGTCACACCTTCTGAACAGCTTCTGATACCATGCAAATGAAGGACAAGTCCAGGAAATGCTTTCATCTCGGACTTGTCCAGCCCCCTGCCCATTAATTACACACATTTCATTTGTGTGAGGGCAATTCTTCTCGGGGAGGGGGCGGGGGATGGCTGTGGCTTGTGGATCATCTCAGCACTGCTCACTAAAGACCCCTCCTTGGAAGAAGGTTTATAGCCAGAAACGGGAATGCTCTGGGGCTCAGTGGGGGATCTCATATTTCTGCTTTCACACAACCACTCCAAATCAAACTGGCTTGTTGGCAAGCTGCATCCTGCCAGTGGCGAGGTCTCAGTGCTGCCCCACACCCAGCTCGGTACCAGCAAGACCCATCTGTGGTCCCAGGTACTTCAGAAACATCCTGGAGGGAGGCACAGGATGGAGCAGAAGAGTCAGCTCAATGCTCTCCCAGTGGAACAACTCTTCAGGGCCAGGAGATCATGAGATGGGTAACTTTGGGCAAGGTGGCCACAAAGTGAGCTGCATGTAGGGAAAAATCTTCTGGTACTGAATTGCATGTGCTGGGGGTCTGTATCCTGCTGTGTCAGAGCGTGACGTTTTCTTGGCTGCGTGAGGACCAGACTGCCCTGCTGTGTGCCTCTTTCCACTTAGCCCTTCTGACCATGGTGTCCTCAGCATGGCTGCAGCCAAAGGCAGCTCTGGGATGGCTCCTGTTTTCATGGGGTTGATGGGGAAAGTTGGCAGCAGATCCTGTAGAAGGTGCAGAGCAAAAGGATGTGGAGTATGGTGGGTATTCACAGCACGTTTCCTGGACATGATAATAACATTTAGCACTTCTGTAGCACCTGGGATGTTCTAAGCATCTACATATCTGCTCCTCATTTCCACTCTGCTTCCCATTTACAGCATCCCTCCACCCTCTCCACACTCCTACAGCAGTAACTGCTAGAATAGTACCCCTAGAAATAGGGCCACCTCCCAAACTTTCCTCCTGGAAATCTTCAGAGCAGGGTCTCAGGGAGCTACAGCCACTTTCTGTTTTGGGGGTGAGTCTGAAGGCTGCTCTCCATGACCAGGGTAAGCGGTTTGGGGTGGCTGCTGTGGTTTGCTGCAGAACACCATTGTCATTTGCCTTCCTCCTGGAGTGAGAATGTGCTGTCTATGGGCTGTCAGTACCAGAGGACACAGGCCTGGATAGACTTTGCAACTGGGTCTTGGTGCACTAGAGGAGCTTTTTTGAGCTGTTGAAGGGATATTTGGGGGTTGGTTAATGTGAAGCTGCAGACTTTCATGGTTGAAATCAGCATGAAACTGGTGCCAGGCTCTACCAAAGTTCCTTGTCCACCCACTGGGCCTGTGCCATATTAGGTAGGGGATGAGAAAGGGCTCATGTGTGGATGAGCTAAAGGCTACATCCATTACTCCATATTCATTAATGGCCCGGATTACTCTGCAATGAAACACAGTTTAGATTTGCTGTACTAGGAGCAGAAAGGATGATTTGGGGCTTCATGGAACTTAGAGTATCTCTCCTGTTCTCCTAGCACCAGATGTTCCTCCAGGCTGTCAGATGTGATGACCAAGATATAATCTGTGGTTGCAGAATCACAGCTCAGAGGCTGGAGGCTTAGCTGTGTTTTGAAGAATCACTTCAGCCTTTCCTAGGTATTACTTCTTTGTTAAACTTGTGCTATCAATCACTGTGCACTGGGAACAGGGCAGTGAGGGCTGACAGAGCCTCCCCAGTTCGGTGGGTACCTGATCTATGCCCCTGCTTTTGTTCAAGTCCTCTGTTCACAGACATCAAGTAACCCCTTTCAGCTGTGATCATGCTACTGTGAAGGGTCCTTGCTTCCTGCCTGGCCTCTCCTGCCAATATGGCCTCTTATTTTATTTCTCCCCCACCTCCTTCTTAAAGCTTTTAACAGAAGGAGAAGGGAAAAACTTAGCTTCACTCTTGTTGCTATTATTTTGCCAAATCTTTCCCCTGTGCCCATCTTGATGCCTGGAGTCTCCTCTCTTATGCACTGCTCACAGAGTAAATGGCAGTCCTTGACCTAAAGATGTGTTGTTTTGTATGGTCGGCTGAAGTAGGTGGCATAAGCTGGCAAACCAGACCTAACCACAAGTCTAGTTGCTACCCCATCAAAAGAGAATCCTGGGAAGGGATTTGAAGAAGCACTGAAAGAGGTCCCTGGGCAAGTTCATAGCAAACATAAGTAAAAAAAAATACAATTGCAACATCTAAAACCCAACCAACCAACCAAAAAACAAAAAGCTGGATTAGCTGAAGTGCAGAATGATGAGACCCAGTCTGTACAATGATAGGAAAATTTTGGCTGCTGAGATGTGAAATGGGACCTTGAGTGCTGGCTGTACTTGCCAGCCTGGGCCATGGTTTGTGGCTGTGCTCCACATTGCCCCGTGAGAAGCAGATGCCCAGCTGGGAGCTGGCCCTTTGGTAATGGCCTGTGAATTTCCCTCTGCTCTGTTAATTGCCACCTGGCTGCTAGTTACAACTCCAAGACAATTGTTGGGAGTGTTGGGACCTGCAAAACAACCCCTTGAAATCAGTTGTTAGCCCAATTAACAACCAGTTTGGCTTTGGTTCAGGCTGTTAACCATCAAACAGCTAACTGCTGGTAATGATTGATTTCTCAGCAGTTGGGCCTGCAGTTGAGGAGCCAACCTGTTTCACAAAATGCCATTAAAGCTGACTTTGGGAACAGCATCTGCCACAGAAAAACATTTGAACACAAAACCAGAGCAGGTAAAGTGATTACCAGTGTTTCTATCCATTTTGATTAAAGAGTGGGTTGTTGGGTTGAGCTGGCAGTCTTCTAAGCCATTGCTGCCACAGCACCATGCTCCTGGTAGGTAGCCACCACTGTTTGTAGGGCAACCACTTGTACTCATGGAGCATCATGGCATTCAAAACCTGCACACACGGGAACTGCTCAGAGTCCAGTACTCTTCTGTAGGCACTGCTCAGCCAGCCAACCTGAAAAGATTTGCTTATCTAGTTTAGATGCTAAGATGCTTCCACAAGTCATCTGGGCCTTTTCCACCTGCACACCCAGCCCAGAGCCCACACTGAAAGAATAGTTCCCATCAGCATAAGCAAGCCTGAGGATGTCTCCAGAGCAGCTCTGGACACTGACCTGTGCCTGCTGGTAGGCAATGCAGACTTGCCTGTGTGCGTATCTCTATGAAAGCTGTATAGTGCTCTGTGAGGCTGGAGGATCAGGGAGTGGATTGTTTAAGATTACTGGTCAGGTCTTAATCGATTTCTCTCTGTTGTTCCAGGTTCTGGTTCTCTGCTGTACACTGGCAAGTTGGTTCAAACATGTTGGTGGTGCTACATCAAGGTTTTTTTCTTTCTTCCCCAGGATATTTTGCCCCTGATCAAAGTGGCCGATTCAAGCTGTAGCATGTACAAGGAGGAGGGACACAGCCACCTGTTAGGGAAAGACTTTGAAAACACAGAGGATGTGCTGCAAAGTTTGACCTTGTGACATGTAAACTCCAACAGCGCTGAGTAGCAGAGTGGTGCAGGGTGAGAAGTGAGCACCTCGGCATAAAACACCACGATCCTTGTGCTTTTAAGGGCACTCAGGGACCTGTGATCCTGCCAGAACCTTGGCACTGCTTCTGAAACTGAGTTCCAGTGCCTTTCAGCAGGACACAGGCACCTGACACCCATGCCGATGTTTCAAAGATCTTCCTGCAAGGTCCCTCAAAGTCCAGATCTAGTTCCTCCCAGTGCCATTCTTCTGCTGTACTTTCACAGGAGGTGCCGTTGTCTCAGATTCCCACCAGTACTTACCCCAGCACTGTCTATGTTTTCTGTAATTAGCTGCATTAGATAGTCCGTGTTCTAACAGGGCAACTTTGCCTATTTTGTCAAATACATACTGAAAATACTTCTACTGTCTCCCATGCTGTGATTATCTTGCCAGCCTTATCGAAGAGACAGTGCTGTGGCTGACTCCCCTTGTGCTGGGCAGTGCCTGTGTAGTGAGTCTTGCAGCCCAGGGGATGTTCTGAGTTTCTCTCTCTCTCTCCTTACCCATCTCTCTTACATGGGTAAGGAGAATCTGATTCTTACAAAGAAAAAAATGAGAAATCTGGGGTAAGCAGGAGACCTGATAACTCAGTTTTCCCAATGCTTGGCTCTGTGAACAAATATTTTATTTGTAGCTAGTGTCTTTAACTGGGCTGAATACAGCACTTGTGGTCTGTGCATCTCCTGAGTGTTTCATTCTCTTGCAGCTGTTGCTAAATGCACCAATCCAGGAGGTGGTGATGGGTGCCTCTCAACTGCTGGAGCCAGCTGAGCTCTGGCTACTCAGACTTTTTTTGGTGTAGCAGGGAAGGTCAGTTATAAACAGAAATGATTGGTTTTCTTGGGGACTTTTTATAGACATCAAAAATGCTCCATCATCATCAGGTTGGCTTAGCTTTCAGCAGCCAATGCAAACAGAGCCAAACCCTCATCAGAGAATTCAGTGAGAGAAGTGGGCACAGACTTTCCAGGGATGTTTTGCCAAAGTCTCACATACTCATTGCTTCTTATGCTTTGTGCCACAGCAGCCAATGTTGTTTTGGGCTTTGTGCAGACACAGGGTGAACCCTAAAGAGTAACCAGCTGGAGATGAAAGCAAGTGGCATAGACCCATTTTAGAGAAGTAGTGAGGAGAGAGCACAGAAAAATTAAGATCTGAAAGAAGTCCTGGTAGAGCTGGATTAATCTGTCAGAGGCCAAAGAAAGACATGGAAGTGGTAGAATGGGGGAAGCAACGTATATGTGCAATAACCTGAGCTGTAAACAAAGTACAAACCCATGAAACTGATCTTTTTCTAAACCTCACATCCGATTCCCCAGCTTTGACTGAAGATTGGACTCTGTCCCATGTCCTGAGTGGCAAGTACCTGATTTTGTAATTGAGCAGATTACAAGGTCATGGGGATTACTCTGAATGTCCATCCCAGTCTTCCGTGATACTCAGATGAGAGAGCACCCTGCTCAGTACAAGGACTCTGGCTTTCCCTCAGAAGGTATAAGGCAAAGGAAGGAAGGATATCCCACAGGGACTCCATATTTCATTGTTATTTGGTTGGGGTTTTTTTTTTGGTTTACAATTGCCTAGCTTCAACCCACGGCACTTAATCATGAACTCTTCTGTCTTACAGTGCCATCCAACCTGCCCAAGCTTCTGAAGGTACTGCAAGTGAGTTTTCCAGGTTTCTCCAAGCTCTTGCAGGGATTTCTAAAGCTAATTCCCATCTGTCAACATCTCTTGTGAAGTGTAGCCAAGTGTTCTGGCTGTGGCATCTGATGATGGAGTCTGGTATTGGCCTGCTTGTGTCCAGAATCTTGGGAGAAGAAATGATGCAGTGACCACCCACCAGAACGACAGCTCTCTGCTCAGAGCTGGTGTTTTCCAGGAGATTCTTGCAGAGCAATTGAAGCCAACTGTGGAGCTGTAACCCTCATTCAGTCAGGACCATTGTAACTCCAGTCTGTTTTAAAGAAGGGAGGTATGGATGGTCTCCACAGGAGGCACCCTTACAGTCTCCTGTCCTCTTTTTCATGCTGCAAATGTTGGAGCACATCTCTAAAGCTAAGGTAACGTTTAATTTATAATGAATCCTGAAATCCTGATATGTGCCTGCTCAGGAGGGCTCCATCTCTGGTCATTCAAATGTTCAGTTGGTGAAGCCTGAGCTATTTTTTCTCTCAGCTGTGATAGGTAAAGCCATTGCTGTTCCTCTCTGACTTCACTAGAATCACTCTGGATAAGTTCAGATATGAGCAGAGGTTGATTTGACCTAATTATCCTCAGTGCAATTCTCCTACATTAAGCCAGCGCAGCGACAGCAGAGAGCATGAAGGTTTTGCAGAATCTGAGCTGCTGTCCTGCAGCTCTTACTAAGGTGTGACCCAAAAAGGAGGATGCACAACCAGGCAGAGAGAGGGGAAGGTGTTTTGGACAATGCACATTCCTAAGGCTGTGGCTCGTGGTGGTATGTGCAACACTTGCTGCACTGACCCAAATCCTACCACTAGTGCAACTTGGTTAATCATAAGGAGAGCTCTTCCTTCCTGCTCGCTGCTGGATGGTGAAGAGGCATCCCCAGCCCTCAAAGTACTGGGGGGACTGAGCGAGGAGAGCGGGGGTTGCTGACACATGCTGAGCCCTCGCAGTCTCTGTCATGGGGCCTAGAGAAGTGTCCACACTTCACTCCCTCTCAGAGTGATCACTGTGAGGAGCTGAGAGTTTCACCACCTCTCCCCATGGAGCCATGGGTTCACTGTGCACTTGACACCAGCACAGGTGCACTTGACAACTGTCTCCATCTCAGTAGACGCTTGTCCTCCACCAACCACCTCACAAGAAGGAGGTGTACCATTCCCAGTGCAAGACTGAACACCAGAGTGGCGCAATGTGATGTGGAGTTGGCCTCCTCATGGGCCATGCTGCCAGCTACTCTGGTGGGATTGGACAGCCCTCAGGCCACTACAGTGCCAGGTATTCTAGTCACCATCCAGGGCTCCCCAGAGCAAATCTGGGTCTCCCTGGGGAGTCAGCTTGTCCTTAAGTATCAATGAGGATAAAACTTCCCTCCAGGAAAGAGAATGTCACAGCTGAGAATTTTGCCCTGGTGATGAGGCCCTGCAAGTTGGGATTTCAGACAAACCATCAGTGCTTTGAGCACTTGAGGTGCTTGAGCGTGTCCAGAGAAGGGCAATGAGGCTGGTGAGAGGCCTCGAGCACAAGCCCTATGAAGAGAGGGTGAGGGAGTTGGGATTGTTTAACCTGGAGAAGAGGAGGCTCAGGGGAGACCTTATTGCTGTCTACAACTACCTGAAGGGTGGTTGTAGCCAGGGGGAGGTTGTTTTCTTCTCTCAGGCAACCAGCACTAGAACAAGAGGACACAGTCTCAAGCTTCACCAGGGGAAGTTTAGGCTGGAGGTGAGGAGAAAGTTCTTCACTGAGAGAGACATTCTCTACTGGAATGGGCTGCCCAGGGAGGTGGTGGAGTCACCATCCCTGGAGGTGTTCAAGGTGGGTTTGGACGTGGCACTTGATGCCATGGTCTAGTCTTGAGGTCTGTGGTAACGGGTTGGATTTGATGAGCTTTGAGGTCTCTTCCAACCTTGGTGATACTGTGATACCCTCATTTCTTTCTGTGAGTCACTTTATGCACGATGAGGATGGGGCATTTCTTTCATATTTGCTGCCTACCGCGTGGAAAGCTTCCTTGGCAATGTGAGCAAAGGGACAAAGTGGGCAGGAGCATGGCTAAGTTGAAACTGGAAAGGAAGAAGGAAGAGGAGCCCTCCCTGCAGCTGGGCTTGCCAGAGGAGAGGGAAGGGGTGGCTATGAGTTCCACCTCTATGTACATTCCCTAGGAATGAATGTCTGTGGGGAGTAGAGGGAAGCTAGAAGCAGACAGTCAGGCAGGCACTTGGGCTTCTAGTCCTTCTTTCACCTTAAGAGCACACAGAGGATACAAATTTGCTGCCTCTGTTACTGAAACTGAGTGAACCCCTAATGGGCTACTCTAGAGGACTGTCACTTAGAGAAATGCCAGTGAGGCAAAGTCGCAGTGACACAGATGGCTATTCAATGGCTAGTTTGCTGAGTAGCACCCTCTGCTTGCTGTTCCTCCACTGCCTGCTCCACCTAAGAGCTGGGTGAACCCCATGGCATGGTGAGCTGGGCTGACCTGGCTGTATCGTACACCCTTCCGATGCATGGTCCAGTGGAGCTCCCTGACTTCTTGGGGCAGATGCTGGACACCAAGATCAGACTCTGCTCAGCTGTTTGGGAGGCATCACAGGTACTGTGCATCGTAGTCTTGGCTTCCCAGTTGCCATCCATGCAGGAAAACTCTGAGTGTGATGATTTATTCCCAAGTGTGTTCTCTTGCAGGTTTTTGTGCATGTGCACACTGCCGTTGCTGTTACCTGAAGTAGTTTTGGAGCTGTTATTTGAAGAAAGTCAGGCAAAAGGTGGGGTAGATGCTGGTGGAGCATGAAGTGCTCAGAGAAGAAAAATGCTGTCAACATAGTACAGAGCCCTCATCCCTAGAAACCTTGCTGTGTTGCTGCTTGCTCTGATTTAAATCTGCAGCTGGCCCCTGTAGAGGTAGGAACACTGAAACTGTTTGTCGCTATATCATTTAAGGGACATATCATGAGGAAGTAGATCTTTCCCCATCAAAGCAGTGAATCTATACCTTTGCCAACAGTTTACACAGAGAAGGCTCAGGCTTAGATAAGGCTTGCAGGCAGCAGGGTGAAGGTCAGGATGCTGCAGACAGTACTATGGATTTAACTGCAAGCCAGGTGCCCAAATCACTGCTGAGAGCTGTCATGGAAGGCAACAGGTCTCCTTGAGTTATCTGACCTGTATGGAGAAGCTAGGGAAATGTCTGACCTTCCTTGAAAGTAAAGCATCCAGCCCAGCCTGCTTAGCCTCAGCAGTGATCTCTGGGCAGGAAGCACAGACATGAGCGATGAAGGCAGCAGCTTTGCTGAGGAAATGCATTTAATTCGATCTACACTGCAGTTTTTGTTGGGAAAAATGTTGATGCAGTAACATTCTGCACAGCAGCTAGAGGTGGATTAAAGGTCATAGATATAATGTAGCATGCTGAATCCATAGGCAGCAGATGGGAAGAGTCCTAGACCCACTGTAAAATCTCACTGAAGTGTCTTCTCTGCAGCTTTGCCCATTCTACTCAAGGACTACGTTTGCTTATTTTTTCTAGCAGTTTTCACTTTCACCTGGACCTTTTTCCTGAGATTTAACCCACAGGCTTAGCAGCCCCAGTTAACACAGTTCTTTGCTTAGCTTGGCTTAGCAGCCCCAGTTAACACAGTTCTTTGCCTTGCTAACAGATTGTGCTTAGGGATGTTACACTCCTGCACACTCAGAATGCCTGTCTTACAGGTCTGCATCTGAATCTTTCCCCCATACTGTAAATCATGGAGTGTCAGTTTAGCATCTTGCTGCTGGAGCAGGGGAGTGCCTTCTGCTTGTGATGCAGAGATGGTTGCACAGATACAACCCAGTGGAAGTATCTTTCTGTGCCCACAGCTGGGTTTTGCTGCAAAGCACACTCTTATGTGAATGAAGGAGAGGGTTTCCCTAGTCCACTGCAGCTTTTGTGGTCTTCTGGAGTTGGTGCAAAAAGGCTCCTCTGCTGGAGAGTAGGTTGGTGGTAGAAAAGTTTTAAAGGACTGTTCTCAGAGGGGTTAAATCCATCTTTGTGATGTGGGAATATATGTGTCTCGATGGACAGAAGAGAGGACCACACATTTCATGCTCGTGTTGGCCACCTGAGTTCCCCCTACCCCCTGTGCAAAATGGAGATGGTGCCAAACCACTTCGCAGGTCACTGGAATTTTAATGCAAGTTTCACAGAGGTTTTGGAGCACGCAGTGAAGGATGCTGCAGTGTGAAGCATTGCTGTTTATTGCACCGTTAGCACCCAGTGGAGAAAAATGCAGGGTTAGTCATTAAAGGGGGGGGAGGGGGGGAGGGAAGGCAAAAGCCCAGCAGTGAAATAATCCTCCCCCCGCCAAGTACTGTGTGCTGTGTCCCAGCAGAGGGAGCCCGAGTTTATTAACAAATCTGATCCTGCAGATAGCTCTAGCAAGGTGATTCCAAAGCCTGGGCAGACCGCTTGCCAGAGGAAGACTACAGAAGGTAGAGGGGGTCCAGAGGTGACGCCGAAAGCAGGGCTGTGTTTCCAAACGGAGAAATAAGATAACGGTTCGCCAAGAGGCCCTGCAAGTAACTCTGCTCCCGGCACAAGGCAATCCCTGTGAAGAGATGGATGACCTTCAAGAGTCACTCGATGTGCTTGTTGCATGGGGAAAGACTTTTGCACTGAAAGATGCGGCAAGGGCATGCTAAGATGGAAGAAGTGAGGTTAATTTGCTTCAGAGACTTCCTCAAGGTACAACCCAGGGACCTGTGCACCTTCATTGGTGCTGGGCTGGCCAGTTTTACTCCTGTCATCCTGACAGTTTTCCCAATAGCATTCAAAACCATCAATCACTGTGGTGCCAAATCTGTAGGTGTTTGCCATCTCATGGTGCACACACAGCACTGTAGGCTTGATCCACAGCTGTTGAAACCCAATGGGAGCTTTTGCCCTGATTTCACTGAGATTTGGAGGCTCTGTGTCTGTGCAGAGTGGACTTTGCTCAAAGAACCAGGAGCAGTTTTAGCTAGCAGTCTCCTCGGAGCTCTTGGGAGTGCTGTAAGTTTTCTCTGCTGATGATGTGAGATGTTTCTCAGGGAGACAGCTGAGCCTCGAGTCTTGTGGTTTTGGTTACAGCCAGTAGTTGCCCTGATGCCACGGGTGCACACATGAGGACAAGATTATTTGGGAGAGGAAAGTTTGTGGGGTTGTGACACAGGAAGGTCACAGATCATTTTAGGCCAAATTCAAAGACATTTAAATCGATGCAGAGCCCCTTGTTAGCCTGAACCAGCACGAAGATACTTAGCTGAGCAACTGGGACATTTTGGGGCACAGGGATGGGAAGGCAAACTGCTGGGGCTGCAATCTGAAGAAAGTAGCAGATGGATATTTTCCAAGGCAACTTTTGAAAGGAAGGTTAAATTTCTCCAAGATAAGGCGAGCTCCAGTGAGCTGGAATGCATTGTGACACCATTCCAGCCCCCCCAGCTCATCTTATGATAACAGCTGTTGTGTTGGAAACCTAATGCTGATGAAAGAGTTAAAGGCTGGTTGATGGGCAATATCGGTGACACACCTCTGAATTGAGCATACTCCTGGAGTGAGACTGTGGACTGGTGTTACTCAATGAATAGAGGCCACTCCAAGGGAGTTTTTCCTTGAATAGAATGGGGTCAGGGAGCCGCTTTGGGGAACAATGGTTGCCACCAGCTAGCTGAATTTCTTACAATCACACACCATACCCCCTGATCAAATAGCTCCTTTGTCAGTCTGATATAAAAACATGTCATACAATGATGATCTGGAAGAATGACAAGAGCTGGCCTTTCAAAGAGATCAGAAGGGCTTGTTTTGCACAAAAAGAGCCCCCATCAGAGTCAAGACAGAATTTTTTTTTGTGGAGAATAAAAGGGGGTGAATGGAAACAAACAGCAATAACAACAACAACAGAAGAAGGCAAGTTGGAAACTTGGGTCTGGCTTGTTTCACAGCATCCCATGGCCACAGCAGTACCGCACGGTCGAGTTAAATTTCTTTTGGTATGGACGTGGATGTCAGATTGTGCTGCCATTGGGTTCCCATTGTCATTCTGCACTGGGACAGAAGAAATTGCTGGATGGGAAAAGGTCACTTAGCCCAACGAATCATCTCCCCCCGCCCCACCGCCACCCCCCTGAAAATGTCTCAACACCCTCTCTGCTTTCTCACTCTAGTTCTCTCCTCTGCCTTTCTAATACAATGTTCATCTGCAGCCTTTATGCTTCTGTGCAAAGTTCAGATTGATCAGAAGGCTGTTCTTGTCCATCTGTTTATATGAGTGGGAAAATGTCTTTATTCTTCCCTATTTTCTTGTTAATACTCATATTTTGGGGTTTTGTTTGTTTTATGAGTAGATTTTTGTGTGTGTGTGTTTGGTTTGGTTTTTGAGTGTGTAACCTGTTTTCAATCCTCTTGCAAGGATTTTTAAGGGCATAGTTGAGAGTCTGGATGGAGAGAAAGAGTTTTTTTCCCCTTAAAATGTTTTGAAATGGGAAGGGAACTGGATGCCTTTTGGCTACTTCCAGGAGAACCGCATTCCTGCAGTATCTATCTCAGGAGTCCCAAGAGATGGCATTTACACACAATCACAACAATTATCTGCAAGCTAGGAAAAGTTCAGCAATCCTGGAAGTGGACAACTAGAGCTGCCAGGCAGTTTCAGCCTGTACAAGTGTTTGAAATAGCTTGTACTCATATGTAAATCTTATGGTAGAACACAAGGAGTCAGAACAGTCAGAAAGAAATAATTGTGTGTGAGGGACTGAGCTTTTGGGAAACTGCTCCTGAAAATACACCCACAACAAAGGTAATATATGGAGGGTTTGCCCCATTTTTAAGGTGTGGGGTTTTTGTTGTCGTGTTGTTGGTAACAACCCTTCCAGGAGACTGTTACTTTTGTATGATTAAGTATGCTAAACACAGATAAAAAGTATCTTGCAATAGAGTGAACTGTCTCTCACTTCTTTTGTTTATGCTGAGTATCTATTATCAACTAGAATTTCCTCACTGTACAATATTTTATTTGTCCTTTTCTGCAGTTATGTGTAGAACTTGTTACATTGTGTGTTTCTGCACATAAATGTGTAGGTAAGAAAACTACTTGATAAGTTGTTTATTGAATACAGAGAATATTTATAAACACAGTTAAATGTTGACATGTGCAAACCAAATTAAACTGGGCTGGCCTGGATGGCAGATCTCCTCCATTCCTTTTCCTCAAAGAGTCTGTGTTGTATAAAATTAGGGTCATAATTAATCACTTTTTCTCCTTAAACATATCTCTGAGAAAACTGTGGAGCTGGCTGAAAATAATCAGGCCACGTTCTAGGTGATGCTGAAATAAAAGCACTTAGAAGATAGTGGTTATAAATCTTTGCTCCTTTAAGTTGCAAGGCAATTACCTGATATTACCAGGGTATATGAGGTGGTAGAGGAAAACCAGCCTGGGCTGTGCTGGTTGGGAAATAACCTGGAATTGTAGTATTAGTGCTTATACTACAGAAAAGTAGTGCAAAAGGCAGGTGAGCTGCAGCATATGTAATGCTGAGGGTCAGAAGCTAGACGCTGAAAACAGTATTTAGGTACCTAAATAAAATGTCTCTTGCAGTGGCGTTGAGCACCCAACAGTTCTGCTTGGCTTTCACAGCTGCTCAGCAGGCAGTGACAGGCAGGCAGGCAGGCAGCTGACTTTGAGTTTCTCAATCTGGAAGGCAGGTTTTAGTGCAATGGCTTGTATTTAGCATTGCTCTAGTCTCCAGCTGGAAACTGCAGATAGGGCAGGAGGTAACAATTCAGTTTCAAAATTGGATGTACTCTCCTTGGGTTCAAGTGATGGATGACATTTCCTGAGGTGAACATCTTGTAAGCTGTGAGCAGGCGCACTCTGCAGTGTTGATTTTGATCTAGCTGTTGTTAAAGCATATCAAGCCCTCACTGTTTTGTGGTCAGCTGAGCTACACGAGAAGAAGCTCTTGGCGTGCCACTACCTGCTGGCTGGACTTCTCAGGTCCAGTTTGAACAGGAGACTGTGAAGTTTTTTTTAGGCCAAGGTATAAAATTCTCCCTAAGGGTCACCTGCCTGCTGGGTGGTGGTGATAACCTGCAACTTTGCAACACTTCTGAGTTTTCTCATGTGAACTGTTTTGCAGTGGTGGCTTTTGGTTTTCATTGGACATTTCTGTTTTCTGGTTAAGTCTTGGTTGCTGGGTTTTCTTTATTATGGAAGTTCTGGATAGGCCAAGTGGATGGGTTTTTGTGTTGTCTTTGGGAGATACTCTGTTTTGATATAAAGCAGTTTAATTCCAGCAAATTGCAGTGAAATTTGTTTACAGCGACTTCACATCCTGCTCCTGAGACCCTGAACAACCCGGGGAAAGAAAACTATGTTAAGGGAACATCAAATGCATAATTTAACTATTCCAAAGAATGGAAGGCATAAAAGTCAGGCTGTATGTACATCTTAATTCTGTCCCTTTGTCAACAGGTGGTACAATCGAAATTTAAGCAACTCTTATGCCTTCCTTGGGCTGCTGGCTCTGTTGTGCTGAATCTCGCCTGTTCAAATTTCCAGTGAACCTTCTTGCATTCTCCTCTGGTTCTTACCCTGCAGTTATAACCTCAGTATTGGGAGCAAGCCTGGAAAATTTCAGAATGAAAGCTGAAACCTTCCAAAAAAAAAAAAAAAAAAAAAAGGTAAGAGCAAATAAAAAGCAGAGGATATTAATACAGCAACAGCTGGACTTCAGCTTTAATAATGTATATTTTTTAGAGCATGCAGTGATTCAGATCAGCTACAGGTATTTCTGCAGGCTTCTGTTAAATCAGGCCTCTTGCCAGTGACAAAATGAGAGGCTGATACACTATATTAAAATATTAATTACCAAGCCCTTTTCTTTTGATGGGTCTACTAAAGACACTTCAAATGGACATGTGAGAATTGATCAAAGATTCTGCAGGTTGTTGCCACTGCTCACTGAGCATTTCAAACCAAAGAGGGACCTGACTCCCATGAAAAAGATACTGTGTTTTCACAAGGAATAAAAAAAAAAACACTGGTCACTTGATTGCTATGGGGATGGATATAACTAAACTGAGCTTTCCTAAGTCAGAGAGCACGATCTAAGAGAAACAAAAAAAGACATGGGAGAGGGAGGGAAAGAGTGAGTGAAAGAGAGCTGAATTGATTTCAGTCTGTTCAGGTCTAGCTGGAAAACACAATGCAGTGAAACAGTCCCTTAGTCGGCAAGCTTCTTTTCCTAGGTTTTTCCCATGGTTTGAAGTGGAGAGGGAGGGATGGTATTAGAAAAAGTGTGTGTGTGTGAGAGAGAGAAGGCTGTAGGAAAGGCAGAGAGATGAGAGACATCATCTGGAAGGGTGTAAAATAGTCCATTCCTTCTGAGGAGTGGAAAACTTTGATGTCCGTGTCTCTGGTTTTAAAGTGGCAGTGTCAGGTTCAGGCTGAAGGCCCTGGTATTCGAATCTTTGTCTGTGCTTGCACTCAGGACTTTGCCTCTGCACACACCTGCACATCCAAACACCTGCCAGGGCACCCAGGCAGCAAATGGGCCTTGCACTTCAGAGCTTGCAAGAGAAAATAAGCATGTAGATGTCTTCAGTGATGTCCTCGTGCAGAGATTCATGTTGGAGGGAAAAAACCAACAAACCACCACCAACAACAAAACAAAACAAAAAAACCCACCCAAAACTAAGCACATTTCTGTTTCATGTGCATGGAAAGAGAGATAAGCAAGAGGAAAAATTCTGCAGGCTTTACACCTTTTAAAAAGTTATACTTTTGCTGGCATTATTAATGCAGTCAAAAGGCTCAAAGTGCAGCTACAAGGCTTACAATGCCTAAACAGATGAAGCAGCACAGTTACAGGCAAGGAGAAGAATCTATGAGAAGCAGTGTGATTTGTCAGTCATCAAACACTGGTAAACTCAGTTTCATGGATCACAACTGATGTCTGTAAGTAGGAAGCCCTTTCTCTTCTGCAGGGTTGTGGGCACCTTGCAACAACCTGGCTTGTTGTGTCTTTTGAGATGCTACTAATAATTTAGACACGCTAACAATGGTGAGTCTGCTGCAAGCTTGGTGGAAGAAAAGAACAGGACCAAATTTATCAATCATGGCATCCAAGTGAACTCTGGTAAGACCTGATCCAAAGCAGAAGTGGCTCTTTCTCTTCCTCCCTTCCAAGAGCAGAAAGCTTTGCACCCGTGGTGGAGCTGAGAGGGCACATGCTCTGCTAGGCAGCAAGCTAATCTTACTGGAATCTGCACCCAAAATTTCTACCAGGCACTAGCAGGCTGCAAAAGCAGAAAAGGAATTTGAGAATTATGCAGAGTTTCAGATCAAGCCAAGGACAGATGTGAGTGCTACTGCAATGGTCTTGGACTGTGATGTCTCAGTTTCTAGCAAGAACAGAAGCTTGTGTGCATTGGGTGGCATATGTGCATGGGGTGGCTCGTGGGTCCTCAAGGGAGACAGACAATTTATGTTCAATTGACAGGTTCCCTTTTCTGGAGGAGGAGATTTTGACTTAAATCCCTGGAATGTTGGCATTTTCCTTCCCAAGACTCATTTTTCAGTGCTTGTTTTCATGGCAGGTGGGTTAGAGAAGGGAGGTTTTAATGACTCTTTATTCTTGGATTTATAATCTGACACGCTGTACGCACATGTGTTTGTCACAAAACTGTGTGAGGTGCCCAGCACCCATCCATCCATTGTCCAGCAGATGTTAAAGCCATCAAGTGTGTTTGCTTCCAGTTCCAAAGGAAAACATTCTCTATTTTGGGACTTGGCATTTCTTTTTTAAAGTGATCTAAACAAACAAACAAAAATACCTCTTGGAGAGGTAGGGCTTACATGATCGTAAGAAACCTGTGTAAATTAGGATCTAAGGCCTGTTCCCTGACCCATAAACTGGGTTAGTAATTAGTTGTTCCTGCAGTTTGTTGTTCTCATCACAAAACCTGAGGTTGGGCTGAAGACTATTTAAAATCACATGCACTAGCAATACTAGGATACCTAAACATACAGTTACCCCAGCGACAGAGCAATAGCTGCTCCTTATAATAATAAGAGCCTGCAGTCACGGTAGGGGTCATGCCATGTGAGGCACCATAGCAGCATAGAAACCACAGTGCTGTCCCCAAGGGGATTACAGAAGAAGGCTCCAAACTATCCCCACTGCTAGGTGATCTCTTGCACTGCCGTGGTGCTTCACTGCAGGGCTAGGACCTACAGTGTATGGACTCTGGACTTCTTTATACACATGTAGACTTCATTAATAGAATCACAGAATCATGAAGAGGATCAAAGCTAAAAATCTGCCTTACAGCTGGCAGAAACTGAAGTAATGTCTGTTTCTAGGACCAGGTGGATTCCTGTTGCTGCACTATACATCTTTCAACTTCAGATTGATGAATTCTGTGCTTCAGTGATGTGATTAAGCAGAAATAATCAGCAAGAAGTGAAAAGTGGCAGCCTTTTGACCAAGAAATCCTACTGTGTAAGGAAGGACAACTAGTGAAATGTTGCCTCTGGCTGTAGGGGAAGAGAGAAGAGAGCCTAGAAATCCAGCAATTCTGCAAATTTGTAGTTGTTTCAGGTAATTAGGCTCCATGTTGGTTGCTTGGTCAAGGCAGACCCAAAACTGCTTGAAGGATTAAGCTTGCTCAATTTCCTTGAGCAAATTAATACCTTGTAAGTGATATGACAGTGGAGTATTCTCTAAGAGCAAAGGACCCCTTTAAGTCTCTGGGTACATGATGAGACAGACCTGCTCGTGGCAAGTTTAGAGCTGCGTGAAGCAGCCATGTAGGTGGAAGGCAGATGCAGGATAAAACAGTATCACAGTAACTGCTACATCGAGGATACTCTTACACTGCTTTGTAAACACTCTAAATGGAACAACCTGTGAAATTAAGGAAAACTGAGCCGAAAGTCTCCAGGAACATCTTTCTAAGTTTTGCTCTTACTCTCAAAGAAGCCAATGGGTATTTGAATGTTTAGTTCCTCAGGCTCTAAGTATGAAAGGAAAAAGCCCCTAAAATATCTTCATAGGTAACCCATATAAAAGAAAAAGATTCAAAAGCATTCCTTCAGGAGATCAAGGAGGGTCCAGCCTTTGAAGCCTGGAGGATTGGGAAATTTAAAGATCTTTGTGGCAATCATATTGTGCCATTAGAAATCTACCATTTGGAATTGTAAAGCGTTTAAAAGGAATGATTCCAAATTCCACAGCTGTCTGGTGAGTGACAACTTGATGTGGCCTGGGGGGGAGGAAGAAGGTCATTGTTGGGAAAACAGTTACAATGAACATTTTCTGAACAGATGCTTTAGCTAATACTTTGATAAATGAGGTTAAAAACAAATAAGATATTCTGGGTGACTTCCAGAAAATAACAGATTAGTAAAACAAACAAACAAAACTCGAAATGCAATGACAAGGAATAGGTATAAGGCTGGTACTTAGCAAATAACAGAGGAGTGCTCAAATTAAGATGAACAATAAACACAGTCTGAACCAGCAAGATGAGACAATTCTGCTGGCTATGGGAAGTGATACTTCTTTTTTTTTTTTTTTTTTTTTTTTTTTTTTTTTTTTTTTTTTTTTAATTGCATTGCAGTTTTGCCAAGGAAGAGAGCTTCTGCAAGTCTTGGCTGCTCATTTTGATACCCTAAAATATTTGACAATCCAGTTTTATTGCCTTTTTTTTTTTCCTCCCCCAAACCATTCAAGCAGCTCAGCTGCTGATCAAAATACAAAAGCGTTGCACATGCCCAGCTAGTGGATAACGAAAGCATTCCCCTCGCTTTAGTATCTTTGTCAGCAGAGTGTAGTGAGGAAAGTAAGCAAAGAGCATTGCTGATGACAAAACTATTTATGGAATTGTTTTCATACTTTTCAGCATAAGTAAATGTCCCAATCCTGTGGCTGCTGAGAACCTTGTAGGGATGGCTGTTGGCTGCTTACCCTTAGCACTCATTAAAAGCTCCTTGTAAATGTGGTTTGGAAGCACAAAGAATGAGGTCTGTTGGGATTATTCTTAAGAGAAGTTTTTTCCTTATCCTTTAACAGAACCCATACCAAATAGTTCCTAGTCCTGATTTCTTCTGGCAGACTTCTATAGGTAAAACCAAATCAATATGTACAATTTGGGATAAAAGGAGAAAATTTACTCCCAAATTCAGCATAACCTTTTAATTTTATCCTCTTTAATCCTTTGATAATTTTTGTGCTTCTCCTGCAGAAAAGCAATTTTGCTAATCACCTACCTTTGTGCCAATCCCTGCATTCCTGACAATAGCGTGAACAGCTTCCATCAAAGTCTTTGATGTGGGAAAGACACACACACATACATATAATCTGAAAACAATTCAGCTCCTTGGTTCTCAATGGTGAGCACTCTGCTTTAATAGAGTGCAAGTTCCGTGGAGGTTTCTAATCCTTTCTGCCAAACAGAAGAGACACAGTCAGGTAGCACACCTTATTCAGAAGCTAAAATAACATGTTACTTGCTCTCAGAGAAAATCAAAACAACTCAAGATCAAAACCAGATCCCGCCAACCCTAACAGGATAGACTTTCTACTCAGATAACTCTTGATCTAAGTGTGTAACAAGTAACCTGCTTTAATCCCTCAAAGCGATGGTGTTACAGATAAGTACTGTAGTAGCACAGGAGGTGTCTTAAGTTTCAGAAATACACAAAAGCATTGGTTGGAAGGAAAAACAAAACAAAGAGCTGTCCACAAGATTGTGTCTTTAGCTGGAAAGGTGTATTTGAGGGCACTGCAAACAATAAAACCCCTTGAGGAAGGAAAAAAAAAAAAAAAAAAAAAAAAAAAAGACAGGCAAATACTGAATTGATGTTTCTTCCAGGCTGGATTTTATTGACTTACACTGTTAAAGCTCAAGCTTTACAGGTATAACCCCCACAATTTTAGCTTACAAACCCTGCAAACCATAATGCTGGAGTGGTCTGCTACTTAGCACAGAACCTTACCTCATATCTAGAGGTTCAGAGTGGTTTGTGGGCCATGAAAGGACTGAGATCTTTAACCTTAACAATTTGGAAAGGATACATTATTTGTTTTATGATTATACTGCTCTAAGTCCTTTATTGTGGTGTGAAGAATTATAATAGAAATAATCATGCTACAGTTTCAGTAATGGTTCAGAATTTTTGGTTCTTCCTCCTGCAGACACCTACACACACACTTCAGCACTGCTGGGAAGACTAATTCCATTGAGTTCTTAGCCTGCAGTGCAGCTTTGCCACCTCCACAGGAGTCACAGTAGCTGAAATCATGCCTGAGAACAAGTTGCATGCAGTTGCAAGTCCCTCCTCTTAAGAAACCCAAAGAAAAGAATTAATGGTATCTGTATTTTGAGCAAAAAATGTATTTATATTATTCTGTGTACCCTATCTGACCCTCTCCATGACTACTGCATGCAAACACTCATTTCATCTCAGCTAAGTATTTCATGGTTGGTTGTATCTTGAGTCACAAACTGGAGAGTACTTCTACAGATGCATTTGGCCATATCTTGCTCCTGGTATCCCAAAGGGTGACACTGCATGTGTTACACCCAGGCTCTTTCTGAACTGCACATACCAAGTACTATACCAAGATGTGGCACTTTGCTACACGGTTTACTTGGCACAGTGGTGTTTATGGTTGGACTTGATGAGAGAGGTCTTTTCCAACCTTTATGACTTTCTAAGTAGCTTCTTTGACAAAGTGGCATGGCCACAGATTGAGACTGTCATACACTGGAATGTGTGTGTTTCAATGGGCAGAGAGACATGCACTGTGCAGGTGTTGCCTCCACAGTGCCAGAAAGGACCTCTCTGACAGTCCGATATCCTGAGTTAGGACTCAGTAGGTGAATTCCTAGCTTAAGTTTAATAGTTGTGGTCTAGCCACCCTCTTTCTCTAAGGGAAAAAAAAAAAGATTGGTATTAAAAAAACCAAAACAAAACTAAAACATAATGGTAAATCTACCATAAATCTTGGTAAGATGTTTAAACAGTTAATTTTCTTCACTACAAAAGCATGCTTTATTTATGAATTTGTTTCCCATCACCTTCTGTCAAGAGATCTTATCTCTTTGTCTGCTAAACAGAAGATCCCAGTATTACCAGATTTTTCTTCCTGTCTCAGTGCTCATAAGGTATGATCACCTTGCACCTTAACCTCCTCTTCAGAAAGCTAAACAGACTTTGGGTCTCACTATAAAACACATCTGACAGTCCTGTAATCATTCTTACCACTCCTCCTTGAAACTCCCCTAGTTTTTCAGCATCCTTCTTGAAACGTTGGCTTGGACAAATTATTTCCAAAGCAGTCACAAGAGATTCAAAACTAGAAGTAAAACAACCTCCTGGTTTTTGTTTGTTTCCCAGGATAGCACTAGCCCTCTGGTCACAGCACTGCAGAAGGAGCTCACATTCAGCTGATTATTCATCTTAATAAAGTCTTTACGGAATTGCAGCTTTGCAGGATAGAGTTACATCCTTTCAGTATGGCCTACATTCTTTGTTCCTAGATGTGAGACTTTGAATTTGGCTTGACTGAAATACATGCAATTTGATTATGCCTAGACTTAACATAGAGCTATGCAGCCATAAGCATTCTTTGTCTCTTGCCCCATGCTTTGTGCCTTCTAAAAAGCTTTGGTAATAATGACTTTGGAATTTTTTTCAGGTTGCTACTAAAACATGCAATAGTGTAGGGTCCATAAGCTGTCTCTGTGGGATCCTACTAAAGAAAGACTGTCTTGATAATAAGTCAGGCTTTAAAGAACAGTTTAAGGTGAAGTCATTCCATTAAAAAAAAGTTTTAGACATTGCTGAAGTCTATTGCTAAAAAGCTAAGCTTAATGTATTCCAAAAGACATGAAGCTGATATAAAACTGCACTCATACTAAGTTTTCATCTCTCACATTAACCAGAATTTGTTATGTTGCCTCGTTTTCAATTGGCTACTTATGTGTGCTGTTATTTCTCCTCAACTCAGATGTAGATTTAGAAATTTTTAATTACTTGGGCCACCTGATTGACTCATTATAAATGCTGATAAAGCATTTGCTGCCTTCTGGAACTTCCTTGACTTACAGACTGTAAATGGACCAGACAGAGTTGGTGATTAAGTTGTATGAATATTGGAGTGCTTGAGATACACTGACAAGATGACCTTCTGGAACAGGATGCAAGCACTCTCTAAAAGCTCATATGCTATGGTAACCTCATTATATGCTAAAATATTTTCCTACTCCGCTGTGCAAAAGAAGATGTAGGCTGTGGCGGGTAAGTGATACCTGTTCAAAGCATTCTAGGTAGATGATGAACTTCTTATAATTTATCTATTTTTTAATTTTGAGGGAGAAATTTCTCCAAGCATTTCAGGCATCTGTAGAATGGAAAGTGCTATAAGAAAGAATAGCACAGCATTAGACTCATATTTTCCTTCTCCACAGACTGGTGGGTTACTTTTCCATCTTGGACCAGAATCCTTCTGTGTTGTCAGTACTCCAGGCTCCTGTGGATGGCAACAATGACTCAGTTATTATGAGCTGTTCTTTCACCGTGGTGTGCTTGTATATGTATACACAGATGTACACACACATTTGAAGTGTGAGCACTTTTCAGCCTCTGCTCTGTGAAGCCCTGGAATGGGAATCCGTTCCTGTGAAAAGCCAGCCATAACTCCTCTGCAGAAGCAACTGTTTTTAGGTGGTGAAGACCTTTTACTTTACAATGACCCAGGAATTTGGGAGTGTTGAAAACTGCGGTGCAGCACCAGATGACCCCTGCTGTCACTTCGTGGATGACAGGCGCTCCTGACCCTGCTCAAGGATAATTAATGAGCGTTAATTACCTTGCTGTTCACACTCCTTCACAGGGGTGCAGTGTCTAGCTGGGGTTGCTACAGGTGGTGGAGCAGATGCTCTGGTTATCTGGAATCACCGTTCCCACCACTACTTGTTCACGTTATTAATGAATACGTGGTTCAGGTGATGTTACTATTCCTAGCTCAAAAGAATAGAGACCCGTGCGTCTGGCAGCGGGAGGGAGGGGGCAGCTGCACAGGAGGAGTCCTAACGACTCCCGTTAATGAATTAATTATCTAACGACGGTGGGCTCCGCGGCTCGTGCCCCCTCCCGCTCCGGTAGTCGCCTCCTCCTCCCCCGGAGCGGGGGAGTGACAGGCAGCGGCTCCTGCCCCATGTGACTGGGGAGCGGCTGCCCCCGTCCATGGCTTGGCCTCCCCCGGGCAGCAGCAGCTCCGGCTCCCGGGGAGGAGGGGCAGGAGCTGCTGCTCCATGGGGAGGAAGGGCAGCCCCCGATCCCCCCAGGCGGAGGGGGGATCCCGGGCAGCCTCCCCCCGCTCCTCCTGCCCCCCGTCCCCGCTCTGGGCCTTACCCGAGGAGCTGCTGCTCCTCATCTGCTCCTACCTGGACGCGCAGGCCTTAGGCCGCTTGGCCCAGGTCTGCCGCCGCCTGCGCTTCCTCAGTAGCCGCGATCTCCTGTGGAGGCGGATAGCCCGTGGTTGCCTCAACTCCGGCTTCACTCAGCTCGGCACCGATCTGTAAGAACGGCCTTACCGGCGGAAGGGTTGGGTGGGGGGAGGCGGCAGCGGCGCCTGGGAAAGGCCGGGGATGCTGCGGCCTAGCTGGTTGCTAAGGGGCGGTCTGCGCTGCTGGCGTAGTCGCTACGGGGGGCTCCCCGCTGCCGTGAGGGGGCGGAGGGAAGGGGGAGCTATTCTCGAAGCGTGGCTGCGTCATCTTTAGCTTGTGCCAGGAGGGGCTGGCGAGGGCAGGGGAAGGGCTGTTGCGCCGGGCCCGCGGTGGGGCCGCCCCTTGGAGGGGAGGGATCGCGCGTGGCGGCCCCGGGGGGGCTGACCCCGACTCTGCGCTACGTGTTGGGGGCTTGTGGGGAGGTGCTTCTTGTTCCCGGGAGAAAGGGGGAGAGCACGGCGAGGACTTTGCAGATTCCCTTGGCGCCAGGCCTGCTGGGAGCAGCGTCCCAAGTATTGAGGCCCGAGGCCCTCTCTTAATCAGCTCGGTCCTTCAAATTCTTCATAACAGAACATATAGGCTGGGGGACTTGAAGCTAGGGGAGGTGGGAGGATGGAGAAGCTGTATGAGCCGTCAAGTGCAGCTAGGGTGACTCCTTGTCCCACACTTCCTTCTCGTTTCTAAGCAGCAATTCCAGCTGTAGTCTTGAAGATAACCTCCGAGAAGAAGCTGCAAGGGAGCAAGACCTGGACTAGTGTCATGGCTAAAGGCTAGCGCTTTTAGCCAAGGGTGAAAGCTTTTGCTTAACATCTATTATTAGGTGAAAGAGCCCTCATGATACAGAGCCCCAGAAATACTGTTCTTAGATTGTGCTCATGGAGCAGCTTACCAATATAGTTGGTGCTGGCTGTCGCAGAGAAGGTAATTGAGTCTCTTCCTGGCTCCTGAATTTCGAAGTTTTGTGGATAGAGGGNGTTTTTTTTTTTTGTTTTTTTTTTTTGTTGGTTTTTTGTTTGCTTTTTGATTGTTTGTTTTGTTTTTGTTTTGTTTGTTTTTCCCCCAGTTCAACAGCACACATCACATTATAAATTGGGAAAAGATTTGAGCCCTCTTGGCTTTACTGTTTGACCCTAGCATCTTTCTAAAGGAAGTACTTCTGTGGCTTGGGCCTTGGCAGGGGTTAGTAAGGACTCAAAGATTGCCTTTCCCTCGGATTTACTTAGCATATGAAACACCACTCAAGGAAAGCTATGTGATATGAACTTCTCTTGGTATTTTAAGGATCCCAAGAGAAAGTTTGCATTCTTAAGATCTATGAATCCCTCGCTACGTTTTCCCTTTAGCTGCCAGCCCAGGAGTTTGTCATCCAATGACTCAGTATTGTTTCAGTAAACATGGTGACATGAATCAAGAGAGGGAATCACAGTTTTTGTGGCATATTTTGCTGTCTCTGATGATATATCATTAGCACAGCTTTTAGAGAAACAATTAACGCTCCTGCTGGCAGGACCAAAACTTTGGTAGTGTTGAAGATCATTGTTTTGGATTTTCAGCCCAGGACTTCAATGCATTCAGTCTCCATAGCCTGAAAGTTAAGCACAGTTCTCTTGGAAGTCAGCAGGAATCAGCACTGCAGAACAGCTGTGTGTTGGACTCTGTCTACTGTGATATATGATTTTGTCTCCTGAGGAAATGAAGTTCTGTGTTTTTCATTAAGAATAAAGTGAGGCTGTGCTACTTCGCTTGCAGGAGGGATCAGGTGTACTGCAAAGCAGGTGCAGTGTTTGTAAGGACCACCACTTCCCTTTGCAGAGGAATGCAGGTCTATAAATGGATACAGAAGAGTTTTGCTGGGTCAGAGGGTTTAAGAGGAGGGAAGGCTACTTGAATATCATAATATCCCAGGGATTTCAGTGCTGTCAGGTTTGCTGTGAACAGGTTTTGGTGGTGGGTTGGTTTGGTGTGGTGTGTGTTTTTTGTTTTTTGTTTGTTTGTTTGTTTTAATTCTAGGATGTACTTTTGTACTGAGTCCTGTTTTCTTTAAAGAGCTCTGTAACTGAGTGCTGCTTTTAGCATTGGTTAGCACTACCCTGGTCTAGGAAGTGAGTAACACAAGTGACGTTACAAACTGGTTATGCAGGCACCTTGAGATATATCTGGAGCATGGATCCTTTAATTGCTTTTAACTTCATGGAAGGCTCAATCTTCAGTTCTTTGGAATATTGTGCCAGATCTCATGGAGAATACCTGAAAGCCAAGTGCTCGGTTTCCATATGTGGAGATTCAGTATCTGGGGGCAGTTGCATGTTTTGCTCCAGTAGAGTAAACAGATAAAAGACAAGGGCATATCACAGTGCTGAGGGGTCTGGGTATCTGTACACCTCCAGGAGAACCAGTGTGAGTGCATGTGTTGAGTTGTGGTACAACTGTAAAATTTGTACTTAACTGAAGAAGCGTTTAATAGCCTCTGTGGCAGCTTGAGTGTTTTAAATAGCCATGTCTCTTCCATATCACTTTCTCCTCGTGCATGTCTCCAAGATCAAGAGCAATCTCCAAGATTGCTGCTCTTCAAATGAGGGCGTAAGATTTGCAGAGAGGTTATATTTTACTTGACTAATGGATACAACTTGGAGGGGACTGGTTGAGGCAACTTCTGGGCATGCAGAAACTCTAAGCAGGAACCTAGTAGGTCATTTGCTGAAGGTTAAATGTGGGCCTCAGCATACCCTCAGTGGGTATCTAAGCTGAAATATCACTGAGTAAATAGAATAGTGATGAAGATGATGGACAGCTGGACCTTCTTGATAACTGTGCTTTCTTAGTGATAGGGAGCAAACCTTGAATTTGTCAAGCTTTGTTTTGACTCAAGATCTGAAGCTTCTGTTGCATACCCTGGATAACGCTGCATGAAGTGAATGAACACTGCTTTTGCTTTTAAGAGGTCTTTGTGCAATACTGTCTGCAATTGAGAAAGCAAAGGCTGGGTCCGTTTGTGGTAAATGTACTTAACGAAATAACAGGAATGGTTCTAACATTAGACCTTAAAACTGATGGTCCCTGGGAGGCTGTCATAAGTTAAAGCTTAGTCTAGGGAATATTTACTGCTTAAAACAAAAACCATCTCAGAACAGTCTGATAATTTTTGTTGTTAAATGGGATTTTGATAAGCCATCTGTTTAATGCTTTGTAAATAAGAGATAAATTTGAGTCCAGAGTGTATGATAGCTGTGAAACTTATCCCTCAACTTCCCCATTTTTTTAAAAGGGATAATTAACTTGAAAAATTACACTATTCCTTTAAAATGTTGTTTCTGTTAGGTATATATTCAGATAATTGTAACAAGAAGATTAAAGGGAACAGCCTTTAGCTTTTGTGTGAAACAACTGTTTGCACAGTCAGCGTGCTTATAAAATTTTATGCCAAAATAAAGAGGGGGAAAAATATGTAAGAAAGTGATTACAAACCCCTAGCAGTTAGCAGTGTGGAGAAGGGAAATCGTTGTGTACCTGAAACAATTTGATTTAATTTTTGACATTATGTACTTCCCATCCTGACTATGTACCTTTACAAATTGCCAACCATGATTATCTAATGACACATGCATAGGACTGAACAATGTTAAACTGTTTTGCTAATGTTATCAAGGGAATATGTGGACTTAATCCTAGGGTCTAGCTGTTATGCTGAAAGGCATATTGACCACATTGATATTTGGCTTTTCTGGTTGGGTTCAGTTAATTGACATCTGCAGATGTAAGCAAAGTTAAATATTTAAGGTATTGATTCAATTGTGCACTTGCAGAAGAAGGAAGAAGATTGTTTTGAGCCATGTTTCTTGTGCATTTCATTCCTTGAGGGGTGGGGATCATCACTTTTGCATCAGTATGAACTACTCTGTAAGGGACAGCAGGGCCTAACTTGGATCCTTAAAGCACATTCTTAGTGTTAAAAGTGTGCTGTTTCTTTTTTGAATCATCACTAAGTAAATGCTTAATAGAATGTTGTGTCACTATTTTTGAAGTACAGAACGGTTTTACGTGGATGTGGTTCTTGGCACCTGTCTACAAGTCTCTCTGTATCAGACTTTCATTTTTTTCTGTATAGTCACGTTGATTTTATGTGTAGATCTGTACTGCAGTGAGACTTATCATGGGGATGGTAAAAGGATAGTCCCAGTGCTGAATATTTTTACTTCACTTGATCACAGGAGCAGCTGTAGCAAAAGTTGAGCCCTGTCTTTGTGACCTAGGGTGGATGGAGCATTTTTATTCCAGAAATACATGGCAGCATATCACAGAAAAATTAAGTCTTGAGAACATTTTCTGCAGCTAAACTGTAGCTGAGCAGTAGCACAAAGCCCTTGGGGTTTTGGGTGATCATAGTGATATTACAGTTGTCTGGTAGCCTATATCTGTTTTGCCAGCTGTTGTACAGGCCCAGCAAGGGCAGTCTCTGCCCTGATGAGCTTACTGCCTAAATAGCCAGGGTAAACAAGAGTTGGGAGGGAAAATGGAGGCAGGGAGATGTCAACCAAGCTGCCCTCTGTGCAGCAGGTCAGTGTCAGAGCCAGGAATAGCAGAGGGTGCTTTAAGTCTTCGTTTGATAATGCCTGACTGCTGGACCACCTTGGACTGGAGAAATCAGAGAGGCAAAGGGCTTGTTGCAAGGTGGTTCTTTATTTTAAGCATGGAAGAAAGGAATAAAGTTGCAGCTGGGCTAAACTTATTTCCCTTTTTGTTACAAAGGAATTTTAGAGGGTGAGTTAAAAGTTGCAACCTAAATAGCCTGACAATGTGCTCTTTGTAATATATTAATAGCTATTCTCAAAATATCGAGACGTTCCACTGTGTTTTCTCTTTCCCTGTCTCCAATTCTCCTGCCTTGCCCACTAGGACCATGGTATATTCTCCAGATCAGAGAAACAGATTCATTAATGGATGAATCTATCATCTTTGAGTACAATTTAAGAGCTTGTGCAAACATTTCTATGAGTTCATAAAAGCTGTGTTTTCCAGATCTTGGAAAAATATATACACCTGCAGGAGCAGGAAATGGCCAATCTGTGCAAGTCAAATCTAAATGCAAACTGCAGCAATCATATGAGACGTCTCCCTTCAGTACTGGAGGGGGAGGAAGTGTGAATGCCTGTAAAGCTGCTTCAGTTTCCTTCATCTTTTAAAACTTGTTTTACCAAAGTTTCATTACTTTAAGTCAGAAATTAAATAGGCCATGAACTGCTGCAGATGATGCAGAGTGTGGTGCCCTAGGGAGGATATTGCAATAATAGCAAAAGCCTGGAAGAGGGCACACAACTATAACTTTGTGCTGGAAAAGTCAGTGGGGTTTAGAAACTCCTGCTCTATTTGTTCTTGTTCTGTCTTAAGTTGGTTTGGACAGAAGTGATCTGCCACAATAGCTCCAGAATATCAAAACTATTTGTTCAGGAAATGTGAAATTGTTTGTAAGAGTTCTTTCAGGCCTTCCTACCCTTCCCTTCAAATCTTCACAAGTTCAAAGCGGAAGGAGAATCTTATCTAGTTCAGGGCTTAAAAAAAATGGGTCCTGTGCTTGTTACTATTATTCCTATCACCTGCAAAAGTGAGCTGTGGGTTGTTTCACTTTATCCAGGTCTTGCCCTGGCAGTCTACTCTTTCAGACCAGAATGCACATGACAACTATTGAGAAGCAGTAAGTTTTCTTGGATCTTCCCATGGCTATGCTGGTTTTTTTTTTTTTTTTTTTTTTTTTTTTTTTTTTTTTTGGTTTTTTTTTTTTTTTTAAAAACCTTTTTTTTTTTTGTTGTTGGTTTTTTTTTTTTTTTTGAAACAGCCTAGATTTTATCTTCAAAAAGCCTTTGTCAGTCTCTGAGAGAGATCAAACCTTCCTGGAGTTTCTAGCCATGATCTCACTGCAATAACTTGTAAAGGAGAGAGCATCTAATGGCAGAGTGGTCTGTCTTAGTCTTGGTAGTAGTGTGATGTTCATTTTCTTTAGGCAAGTCTGCGAATGTGTGTGGCTTTGCATGGACAGAAATTTGCCTGCAGCTTTGGCTCTTGTTAGAGACTCTGGCTTCTTCATGCAGGTGATGTGAGTTGAGGTAGTAAACCTGCGCAGCCCAGTGATGTCTAACTGAGGTAACGCGGACACACCAAAGGAGGCGGAGAACAGTCTGCAAAGCTCTTTTCCATCTCAGTTATGTGAACCCATGTCAAATGGGAAGCAAAGGAAGTGCAGAGGACAGACTGAACCTGGCAATAAGCTAAAAAAGGGTCACATGCTAAAGGAATTCATGTGGAATTTTTGTCCTAGAAGAGACATCTTGAAAACTGGCTGACTTGTTGAGGACAGCAGCAGGAGCTCCTGACATAAATAGCTTTTCCCTCTCTGCTGTCTGTTGGTGGCCCATGACTTGTTAACTGCATGGAGACCCTGCCACTCAACAGGTGTGCCCCAATTACACAAATAAGTGCAGTTGGTCCCCATGTTAGCCATCCCTGCCACAGGGCCAGGGTTGAAAGTGGGGCTTAGCCACTGTGACCTATTTGTTCCTCTGTATGACCCTTCCAGTCAGACCTGGAGGCAGGCTGGTGACAGCTTTTATGCAGAGAGCAGCTTTTGTCCACAGAAGAGATTTGGTCTCAGCAGGTCTCTGTGACTTGCATTACCAGATGAACTCTTCAGGACTTAAAATGTAGCAAAATGTGAAATACTTTGGTGGGTTAGGATGCCCCATGCAGCTGGGAAAATACACAGTATGACACGTTGGTGTAATCTTCCGTAACACGGTATATGTTGTTGCAGGCACCACTGTTTTGGCACATGCTGAAATTGTAGACGACCAGTAGAAATCTCCCCAGGATGCCATAAGGCACAGAATCTCTTGCAGAAATAACCATTTCTGGTGGCAGAGGAGTTTGGCTGGAGAGGGGATCCTCAAAGGCAGAAACTGTTGGAGGTAAAGCTTTAGGAGGAGATATACTTAGTCTCTGGCTGAGTGATTTCTTCCGTTGCTTTCTTTTGGGGCTCAGACCATCGATTGCCATGGTGGCTGAGGTCACCTGGGTTGGTGGTGCTATGGGGGGATACTCCCAGTCTGTCACTTCAGCAGCTGAGAACTGAGCTCCAGAAGGAATATTACATTTCTTTTGGTAACTCTGCCAAGAAAGAGAGGAAATCCATAATTTGAGCAAAATAATTTAACTTTTTTTTTTTTTTTCTTCATAGGATGGGGTGTTAGGAAGGGGGAAATGAAAAATCCTTTATAATAGGTTGCTTGGAATGGTTTTTATTTTGGAACTTTTTCTCAGGCTTTAAGAAATATTCAACTTCTTTCTCAATGTAGCAAAGGCTTTGTAAAGAGAGCTTCCATTAAAGAGTGCATGCAACTGGAAACATACATTAGCCCAGGTCATGTATTAACTCTATGATTTGGGATCCTGATAGAGTGCTTTTTGGATTAGTTTGCTAATAACAAAGTTAACCTTGCATATTGTAACTTATCAGCTGTTGATAATTGTGATGCCCTAGCAGAGATGGTCTCTGGGCTGAATGTTTTGCTTGAATTTTATTGAGTTTTCACAATTCAGTGTTCATTGGTTCCCTCATCCTGTATTTCCTGTTCTCATCCTAAGATGCAGGGCTGTATACTTCAGTTGCTTTCTGATGCAGGGCTATGTAGGTCCTGGTGAAAATAGCACTCCCCCCTCAGGGAGTTTGCCGTAGTCTTGAACTTCACTGTTAGTTGGCTTCTCTGAGAACACAAATGCCAAAATCTTGGTTTGAAGCAATTTTAAGCATATGCCTTAGTATTTTGCTGCATCAAATATTAGGAAAAATCAAGGTATTGACTGCCTGATAGATAATGATCTGTCCTCAGCATTTTATATTGAATTTATCTTCATAAGGTGCTTTAGTCTCCCGAATCAATGCAATTGCTACAGTGAGAGGTACTTGATTGTCAGCCACTCAATGTAGACATGTAATGTCTTTTGATTGTCTTGGTCACTGTGGAACAATTCTGAAAGATTTGCATGTATAGAAAGTCTGTTGATCACGGTTGAAGCAAAACAGTCTTTATGGAGGAGAGAAGGCTCTTTTTTATCAGCGGATTAAGATTATATAGTGATCTTTCTAAGACGTGAGAACTGTACTCATGCACTACAGTGCTGTTCATCTTTTCTGAATGTGTTCTGTGGGGTACTCAAGAGGATGCTGTTGAAGTAGTAAATCAAATTATCAGATTATATCTCAGCACTTGATTTCATCTCTGGTCTTCATTTAATTTCTGCTCTGGTATAGGAGATCAAATGTCTCTGTCTAATGCTTGATAATCATTGCAATTCACTCTGCTGCCTTGGTATTGACAAAGGGGAGGGATCATGGAATCATTTAGATTAGAAACAAACTTCAACAACATTGAGTTCAACCATTAACGCTATTCTAAGAAGTCCACCACTAAGCCATATCCCCAAGCACCACACCTGCAAGTGTTTTAAAAACACATCTGGGAATGGTGATGCAACTATCTCCGTGGGCAGCCTGTTCCAATGCTTGACAACCCTTTCAGTGGAAAAAAAAAAAAATTCCTACTATGCAGCTCAAACCTTCTCTGGTGCAGCTTGAGGTCATTCCTTCTTGTCCCATCACTGGTTACTTGGGAGAAGAGACCAACACCCACCTCATGAGAACCTGTAGTTGTAGAGAATGATAAGGTCTTCACCCAGCCTCCATTTCTTCAGACTAAACAGCACCTGTTCCCTCAGCTGCTCCTCATCAGACTTGTTCTCTAGGCTCTTCACCAGCTTAGTTGCTCATCTCTGGACCCACTCCAGCACCTTGAAGTCTGTCCTGTAGTGTGGTGCCCCAAAACTGAATACAATACTTGAGGTGTGACCTCATCAACGCAGAGCGCAGAGGGACGTTCACCTCCCTGGTTCTGCTTGCCAGTTTCTAATACAGGCCAGGATGTTGTTGGCTCTCTTGGCCACCTGGGCACACTACTGGCTCATATTTAGCTGCTCGTTGATCAGTATTCCCTAGGTCTTCCCTGAGGCTGTAGTGTTGCTTGGGGTTGTTTGGTCCATCTGCAGGTCCTGGCACTTGGCCTCGTTGAAGCTCATACAACTGTCATCAGTCTGTCCCATTCTCTCTGTAAAGCCTCCCTACCCTCAAGCAGAACAACACTCACATACAAATATGTGTTCTCTGCAAACTTTCTGAAGATATCACCTCATCAAGATTGTTGATAAAAATGTTAAACGGAAGCGTTCCCAGTACTGAGCCCCGAGGAACAACAGTTCAGGATGTATCAGTCCAATCAGTCCAAGTGTACATCCCCTTTATCATGGCCTCCATGTGTTCTGCCCCCTTTCTTGCCTCTGTTTTGAATAAACAAAATGTCTGAGAGATAAAGGATGAATGTTTCAAAACATGTTCAATTAGGTGGATCCAGAATTGCTGTGTGGAAGAAGCAGCTAGATGAATTATATATCTACTAACAATAAACCAAGCAAAACCCCACCAGACTTGCCCCATATGGTCTTCCCCACCATGGATTAGCTACAGCAGTGAACTGCTAATCCGAGCCAAGCTAATATGTGACTCTTCTGAAATTCTTTCAGCAGCAGGAGGATCAAGGTCTGTCTCCCCAACTAGAAAAGTGACAAGTGGTGTGAGATGGAGGCTGCTTTTTTGACCTTAGATTCACCTTTTTCAGAGCCTTGGAAATTACATCTAGGTTTAGTAGGGTTTGTGTGTTGAGCTCAGGATGTCTGGTTGGGCCAGTATGCGTCGGGAGGGGGTTGTGGCATGAGTGCGTTTTCCATCACTCTGCAAGCTGGTGACTTAAAATCTGTACATGGGGAGAACTTAAGTGAGGGTTGAGCATGGAGGGAGATGTATTTTGGAGTAATGAATGGAACTGGATGTAGGCGGAGAACCTGAACTCTGTCTGGGAGAGTAATAAGCAATGAGGAGGCTGCTGGACCTGACCTGACTTTTCAGTGCTATGCATTCCACATCTCAGACGCTATCTGGCCCCATGAGTTCCTGCAAGTGCTCTCTTGAAAAAAAGGAATTCCTCTTCTTGCAGCCTAGGCTAGCTCAATAGGAGTTTAAAAAAAATTTTCCTTCCCCTCCTTCCTCCTCTCCACACCCCCCTGCAATGGTTAGGAGAAATAAAGAGCTCATAGCTTCCTAAAATCAGTTTTATTTGGTATGTCTCTGCTGATCATAAACTTACAGTTGCAAAGCTTCTGGGGGGATGAGAAGCTTTTCTGTGTGGTTTCTGTTTTTGTTTAAAATGGGTCACATGCCCAGGAATGTAGTCAAATTATAATGGTGGCTAAGTGCCGGAAAGTATAGAAAAGGGGAGGGAAGGGTGAATAGAATAAAAGGAGCCTGAGGCTATGGAAGGAAAGCTGGGAAAATGAAAATCTGGCCAGGCCCCAGGGCCAGGTTAGAGATTCCTACATCCATTAACAACCACAGGAGATGTTTATTTACAGGGAGCTAATCTTTGTTTTAAAAATGATAGAGTACCCAAAAATCCTACTTTTTGGTAGTGGGTTGGGGCCACGGTAGAGATGGGAGGAGGGAATGGGTTCTAATCAGGCACCAGTGCCCATCTGTCAAGGATCTTCCCTTCATTTTATGCATCTGGTAACACTGGCTGTTGAGAAATCCATTAAAGGGGGGCAAACTCTTGTAAACTAGTAAGTGGTTCACAACTGTAAGTTACAAGGGATAACTTCAAGAGTTTCTCCTTTTTCATACTTCTCTGATCTTTTCTATCTGAGAAGCTCCACCAAGGTTATTAAATAATTACATTTATGATATGAGAAAGAGGTGAGCTAAAGCTGCCTTTCCCTCCTCTCTTTATTCAGTCCCGGAAGCAGAACAGATGTTGAACAGCTGCTTGAACTGTGTATGTTCATGTAGACTCTGAAGAGACCTCAGTCCCAGATCTCTGTAGTGTAGTACCTACCTTTTGTCACCTGAGGATGTGTTGGTCTTGACTCATCTCAGCTTGTCCCAATAACTTTGATTTGTATCCCAGTAGTGCTTACGACCTGTAGGTCTCTTTCAGTAACTGACTGCAAGTAGAGTTTTTTCCAGCATGTGGTGGAATTCTCTATGCTTTGGTGAGCAGCTGCAAAAGGCAGTCTAGTCTGTCTTGGGACATGTGTGCATTGGGTGGTTATGCAGATGAATGGATTTGATTTTTAGTTTGAATGTATCTTGAGTTCTAATTATCATGTCTGGTTATATGCTTGTTAGACAGGTGAAGGTCTGGAGTAGTTTCTTTACTGGTCTTCTGACTAGACAGACTTTTCTGGCTTCTAGTTTTCTTGACTACTGATTCTTCCATCTATTCTTGTGTGTCATCGCCTTTATCTTAACTGGTTTTCTTTAGTCTCTGAGGAGAGCATCTTGTTTCCTGGTTTTTTTCTGTAGCTTTGTGCCATATGATCTTGTTCTGATTATGTTTTATCTGAACCTGTGTTGCAGTCAGTATACTAGATCAGGTCTTGATAAGGCTCATATACTAGTGATCATCAGGGAATGTCTTTCTTTGCTGGTAAGCACACACTCTGCTTAGTGTTCCTTTCTTAACTCCTACAAGTGTGCTTGCTCAAGTGTGTCTCGGGCACCATTAACGTTTGCCAGTTCATCACCTGTGGAATTAAAGTGAGAGCATACCTGTGACCAACCTGAATGTGTTTGTTGTCTGTATAGCATTGGTCCTGTTTGCTAATCCCGTTTCTCTGTCTGCAGGTTGGCTGGCATTCCAGTGAAGGAAAGGGTGAAAGTATCTCAGAACTGGAAGCACGGACGCTGTCGGAAACACACACTCCTGAAATGGAAATGCAAGCAAGTGGCTCCTTTCTCCTCTGTTCTGTGTCAGCTGCCACGTAGCCTTTGGTTTGCATATGTGCCCTTCAGTGAGGTGTTCCCTGCTCCTTGGGTTACGTAGGGTCTTACAAGTGATGTCACTGGCTTGTTCTGGATGTTGCTTGCTAGTTGGATGTGGCACAGCTGGAGTTGCAGTCTTGCCCTAGGGATTCACCCTAAGAGTCAAGACTTCCTTTCTTAGTAAGAGATTGAATTTGTTCTGATCTGTGCATTTCTCATCAGATTTACCAATCTTTACTACAGACTCACACTGTTACATTCCTGTCTGTTGCTGTATACCATGACCAATTTCCTATCCTGCTTTCACAGTGACTGTACCTTGATTGCAGGTGTGAACCTGGGTGCCCTCAAAACTCCTGTCCCCTATGCCTTACCCTGAACCCAGGTTTGGATGTATAAATCTAAAATGCTAGTTGGCATCCTTCTACCTTATGCTTCTCTCTTCCACTGGGGGGAAAAAAAAATAAAAAAAATTAACAGCGATGAGAGGAGACAGTTGTTAAATTCTTGCTTGCAAAGGTGTGCTCAGTTTTCAAAGCAAAGTATAAGGTAGGTCTCTTGTCTGAACAGCACATATGAATTTTCAGCCTTCACATTATCTGATGAAAAAACGAGAAAGTGGTTTGTTAGCTGCTGTAAAACAGGGCCTTTCTACTGAGCTTTCATGCCTTTTTGTGCTGTGTAGATTGAAGTGGTCGATAATGTGCCACTGCTTGTGTAAAGTCCTGGGAACAGATGTAATGAGCAGGGTGACTTTTGGTGCAGGTTGTATACCTGCCTTTGAAGTGCTTAAAGCCATCTGTGAAGACAGGCTCTGTGGATGTTAGAGATCATTACTAAACCAGCTTCCCAGGTGAAAAGGCAAGGATTGATTTAATGAGGCCACCATCCAAATGGCATCCTCTAATTTTTCATTTATCCCACTTCAAATTTGTTCCTTCTCCTTATGAAAAAGTCATAGAAAAAGGTAAAAAGCTAAACTGTAGCAGGAAGAGAGCCACAGAAACTGGCTGTAGTCTAGGTAAGCTGGATATTCACTTGCTTTTAGAGGAGTGCGTAGGAGTGGAGGAAGGAAGAGGAAATCAAAGCCTTCCTAACACCAGAACTACTGCTCTAAAGATGCCTCTTATTTTTTTCCATGCATATGACCAAGTCCCAGATGAACATTATAATCTATGCTCAACTGCTGTCTGTGTGACTAAAAGCCTGTTAGCAGAGATGAATGCAGGCAAGCAGGAACCTTCTATCTAACATCTTGTACTCTTGCTTGTTTCTGTTTCCTTACTGTGATGTTATGAGGTGTGGCTCTGCATAGTAGCTCTCCTGACAGAGAAAAATCATGACCTTGGGGGATGAATAGTCTATACAAAAAAAACCAAAGAGGAAGACAGATTTTTATGAGAAGCCACATGCTTTCAAAACAGTTTGTTCCTGAATAGTTTGAAAACAAACAAAAAAAAAGCTTCTCTATGGTTTTGCTTAGTGTTTGCATGGGTATTGGTATACTTGACAGTGACTGCAGAGTGGAGATAATTTCATGTGCCCATGACTCATAGGACAGAAACTCATGTCTCTCTTTATCTGGCCTTGTCAATTCTCTGGTGGCTGTACAGAAGCAAAGTTTTGAGCAAAGATCTCACTGCCTAAGTACACCTTGGAGCCTCTTCTGTTTCTGTATCTCATTTTTCTTTCAAGGATAAATAAACTTTTCGTCATGACAGATTTCACACAGATATTGCCTGTATGTCTCTTCCTCTTCTTGGTCTCCCAGGAAGCCAAGAATATTTTCTACTTGTAATTTCAGTGTGATGGTTTGGGAGTTCCCTGACCCCCAGCACTTCGTAAAATCACCCAGACTAGACTCAGATGGCTGGAAGTTAAGAAATGAAGCTGTATTTACAGCTTACCACAATGTACAAGCAGATATATGCACAATAGACATGAATATTTACAGAAACCACCCTTCCACTTTCTCCCCACCCCTCTACCTTACCCCAAGGTTTGCTTTATGTGCAAGGTGAATTTGGAGGCTTGGCCAGGGGGATTAGAAGTGGAATGGTTAGTTAGATATTCAGCAGAGAGGAGAGGACCCACTAGCTCCCAGAGAAAGACCAAGAGACCGACTGTCTTACCTATGTTTGTCTTCGTATTTTTATACATCTCAGCAAGCCTGTGAGTGAAGTAGGCATCACCATTGTTTTCTTTTCACAGCCTATAATCTAATTTTCTCCATTAAAATATTCTAATTAACCTCAAACCAGCACATTCAGTCTTCAGAATACCTTGGAACCACTTCTTTAGCTGTCTACTGCTATTGACATGGAACACTGCTCCCTCCCTGGAGGTGTTCAAGGCCAGATTGGATGAGGCCTTGAGTCACCTGTACTAGTGGGAGGTGTCCCTGCCTGTGGCAGGGGGTTGGAACTAGATGATCCTTGAGGTCCCTTCCAGCCTTACCATTCTATAACACGTCTGTAGGAACTGCCACAGCTCCATAGATACCAAGGAACAGAAATGGTGTATGTACTCTTCTGAAAGATGAAAAACGGAAATCAGGAGGTTGCTCTACAACTGCTTTTTGGCTCAGCAGTAGAAGAGGTGTGAATGTAGAAAAATACCTCCTCTACATGATGAGCTCAGAATTCTTGGGCAGCTTCAGGCTTACCCTGTTGCTTGCCTATCAACATACAGAGAATGCAGCTCCTGTCTGTAAGAAGACCTTTATTATTTGATGTGGCCTGCTCCCCTGCTCAGATGTGAAACAGTGTCAGCTTTGTGGTCTCAGATGGTCATCAGCATATAATGTGCTGGATCACCACTGACTTTGCACGAAGAACTTCATATTGAAGGCTGTGTTAGAAGTAGCTCACAGATGCCTGATAGTCTAGTTTCTTTAGAAGTACAAGGCTTATGAAGAGACATCAGGGAACCTTAAGTATTTTCTTATCTAAATTCACTAGACTTTTGGCTATCTTCTCTTTCAGATATTCCATACTTACTTTTCCTCAGCTCCTGGTTAGAAAAATGCCAGCAATGTGATCTGTTCTTTGTGTTGCTGGAGAAGCTTCACTTCTTAGCTGTGCTTCTGTATTCAGCTTTACTCTTGCACGTGCCCAGCACAGCAGCTCCAGTGTCACAGTTTTCTTCAGTGGGTGTTTGCTTTTGTTGATATGTTTACATATGTAATGTATCTAAGGTAATACATTGTTTTGTTTTCTTCTCACACTCTTGTGCTGCCCCCACCCCCCTCCCCACCCGACCTGCTGTCTGCTTGCAGTTTGCTGCCCTGGATGGAGCTGGATGGAGAGTATCTCTACCTGTCTCAAGCAGAGAACATCCATGCCTATCGGCTCCGTCCAGATGGTACAGGTTTGCAGCATCACCCTCAGGCTATCTTCTCTGGCCACCAGAAGGACGTATGTCGCTTTGTTCTTGTCAACTCCCACATCGTCAGTGGAGGAGGGTAAGTTGGGTGAATGAAGGAGGCAGAAGGTGGCAGTGAAGTTGCAAAGGTTTAGTGCAACTCCAGCCCAGAGCAGAGGCAGCTATCTTGCTATACGGTGTCCATGTGTTCAACTACTGAACAAAGGTTCCAGTACAGCAGTGGAGGAGATGAACCTCATGCTGTTGATCTTTGCATTGTGTAGATGTCCACAGGATGGTAGAATCAGGATTGACTGATCAAGAAGTCCTGACTGATGTGCAATTTTTTTTTTTCTATCACTGTTAGATTGTGGGTAACTAGAAGTTGGTCTGATGTCCAGAACTGCTGGTTAACTCAGGCTACAGTGCTGCACAAAGCTTTCTAGAGATGAGTGTATGTCCTGATGTAATTGTGGAGAGAAGGAAAACTGCCAAACATTCAAGCTTCTCCACACACTTCTTCACACCACACACACTTCTCCAATTAATTTTGCATTTGAATGGCTTTTTTCAATTGCAGCAATTGACAGAACTGTTACTGCTATTAATATACACAACACTTCAGTATAGAATTGGGAGATGCAAGCATGACTGCCTACCCTGGATACCTTGAAAGTCTCCCCTGTGGCCTGTAGACCAAAATTCAAGTGGAAATGAAAGCATAACTTTTAAAATTCCAGTAACCGTATTGGCTGAAAAAAAGCGAAGTGCCTTTGTAGCTAATTCAAAGCACCATGCCCTTTACGGCTGCTCTGAAATGAATGAAGTTGAAGCTTGGCCATGAGTGAGAATGATCACTTAACTTGTTCCCTTACTCAGCCATTCAGCATTCAGCCAGGAGTCTGGCAAGCTCAAAGCTGTAGGAGGAGGAATGGCTGCTCTGGTAGTTTTTGCGACTTAAAGTGAAGGGTGCAAAGACAGCCAGCAGCAGAGCAGGCTTTGGCTGACCAGATGTTGGACTGCAAGGGTACGGGGTGTGTGTGAGGAGTGAAGGATTAATAGTGATGCATGGATTTTGCCTACCATGGCCGATCAGTCCAGCTTTTTTTGTGGCACTCCTAAACACAAGTGAACGGTCCATGTCCAGTGGAGTTGCACCTGATACAGACTCCCTGCCTGGGGATTTGTTTTTCAGAGATGGAAATATTGTCCTTCACGAGATGCATGGCTCCTGTAGTGTCAAGTTCTCTGCACATGAACAGGAGGTGAGCTGTGTGGATTTCCAAGGTGGCTTCATTGTCAGCGGCTCACGCGATAGAACAGCAAAGGTGAGCAGTGATGTTCCAGCAGGTGCTGCTGCAGAGGTGACCTCAGACGTCTTGTACCATGAGTGCTGAAGTGTCAGCAGAACTGTTATGAGCCCAGTCTTGTATGTGTCCAGGAGCACTGGCTGTCTCGGCAAAGGCTCATATCTCTGAAATGAAGCTTGCTGTGCCATGCTTTTAAGAAAGATGTTTGCAGTACCTTATGGCATCAGCTGCTGGATTAAACTAGGAAGTGCCGAAGGCAACAGCTGATCTTTTGCTTCTTTCACTGTACATCTGTCTAACATTGTAGTCAAGATCCATACAGTTTAGTCTGAAATACGCTGTATGTCAAGCACACCCTTGTTTTGTGATGCAGTGCTGCTTCATGTGCTCTCTGTTGTATATTTGATCTCTTGAAGGGACAGCATATATTTTCCAAATCTATGGGGTTGTAGTATACTTATTTGTGGGTTTTGGTGTGGTGGGTTGTTTTTCGTTTGTTTGTTTTGCTTGTTGGTTTGCAAACCAGGAGTGAAGTTAGATTACAAATCTTGTTAGCTGACATTTTTCTCTTTCATTTGGCATTACTGAATCCTGTCACATAATTTTGGACTATTTGTTCTTGAGGCAGGACCTTGCTATTTTATTTTTTTTTAAATTTTTTTTAATGCTTTAGTCATTCTGGACCTGGTTGGCAGTGCTGTATTCGTAAATGGATTTGGAAAGTTGTTCTCCTGAACTGTAACTGACTCTGTTTTAGTGCTTTAGGAAACTCCGTGTAGATGTTTAACCCTTGTCCTGCTAGCATGATGCAGTACCTGTAGCATCTTCACAACCACTTGTTGCATTGTTTGAAGTGGTTGTTGTGTGCTTAAAGCTTTCATTGCTGTTTGGGGTAGACTGATGGATACTCTGGGTCCCAAGTAGGTATTGTAGAGTGTTAATGGAGATAAGAGGAAAAACTGCCATTTGTGTTTTGCAAGAGGGGAAGCAGGGCCACTTAAATATCTCTTTCAGTGTTTTATAGGAAATCTGTGGTAATGTGTAAACGTCTGATGGGCTGCTGAGCCACACACATTACACTATTTGTTCTTGCTGATTCCTCTGTAGTCCTGCATAAAGTCACTCTCAACAGAACAGTGTTCAGATGCAAAGGGCATTGCTGGGGATACTGCTTGCATCCTGGGAGCTGAGGCTTTGAGATGTTGCTTCGTCTCCCACTTTAGCAAGGCTTTTCTTTTCTGTTCTGTGGAGCCCCTTTGCTGAGTGTCTTCTTGCTGCTTCCTTGGCAGCCCGAGGACAGACCTCCCTGACCTTGAGAATAAATTCCTGAAGGCTAGAGGGGAATTTAAGGCTGTTTTTCTTGGAGATAGTGTGAGATCTTACCCACCCAGCACTCCCCCCAGTATAGACTCTAGGGATGTTCACCTCTTATTTTTTTATCATCCCTTTTGTAGGCTGCCGTGTTTGTGTGAGTGAGACTCTTGGAGGATGGAAGGGAATCCCTACCAGCCTTTTAGAGGGGCTCTAAGTGTCTAAGCTATTGAGGGCTCTGCTGAGTGTTGATTAGGACTAAGCCCTGAAGAGCTGCTAATGTACATTCTTGTGTGATAGGCAGCAGATAGTGTTCTCTGAGCAATATTTTTAACCTGTAGGAGATAGGGATGCCTTAAAAGAGTTAAGCTTTTCTGCTGCTTCTGCTGACACTAGGTGCTAAATTCCCCGCTGACAAGAATAGCCTGCAATCTCGGGCATTATCAACAAACAAACAAATAGGGCACTCCCATCTTTGAAATCTTGAAGTGAAACGTTGGGGGTGGGTTACAGAGAACTGAGGGGCTAAAGTACTGTTGGCCAAGAATGAAGGCAAGGTGGAGAAAACGAAGGCCACAAGCAGAGGTCCCAGAAAGAATCTAGTGGGCTTTTTTAGTACCCAGAAACAAAGGTGGGGAGGTGGTAAGCTGGTGGAAAGGCATGTGCCTCGACATGCACTGGTGAGAGCAGGAAGTGATTCTCTCAGGTTGTCAGTGAGCAAGGAGGGGCCTATTTGAAAATAGCGTCGCATACACTTAAGAAACTTCATTGAAAGGGAATGTGTTTGTGAAAGGTATTTTACAGGATAGCAAATGATTAATTTTGTAGATATGAATGGAACATTTTCAGGGGTGGTGCAAAACCTTCCTACACTGTTCAAGAGAAAGAGATTTCAACAAATAAAATTTCTTGTTTATTTAACTGTGGGTGATGAGGGGATTCTGTGAGTGCTGCCCTTGAGATCATGTGGTAATGGGGATGCTCTCTGCTGTTACCAGTGGGATGGAAGGTCATACTCATAAACTGAATCTTTGTGTAACTTTTAAGTGCGGGTTGTGGTTTTTTTTTTTTTTTTTTTAAAAGGCTTTTCTGCTTAAAAATAAGTAATTGGAATTCAGGGAGAAGATGTCAGGGAAGGTGAGCATGGTGGTTTGAACAGTTCTTCCCGCACAACAATAGCAATGTGCATTGTACCTTCTGCATCTTATGGGTGATGTGGCATAACATACATTTCTCTCTTTAGGTTTGGTCCCTGTCTGCGGGCAGAGTTGGGCAGTGTCTACATACAGTGCAGACAGAGGATCGAGTGTGGTCCATTGCTATCAGCCCATTATTAAGGTAATTGAGATCTCTTTATTCCAAATTTCCAACAGACAGAAGGAAAGGGCTCAGATAGGTTGTGTCCAGAAATCACCCAGGCACCAGCATGACACTTCAGGGACTCAGTTTGGGTGGAGGCTGGTAAGGTACTCCTGCCTGCAGCAGGAGCTCTGGGAAGGCCGTGTGGTCATTGTTCCTTTTAACAGTGACCTGCTCATAAAGAAATTGACAGTAGCCCTGAGTTTCTGTTGCTGTCTCAGGTGGGACCTGTTAGTTCTTACTTGCAGAGCGAACTCTCTGACTTGCTAATCAGAAGTAATGAGCTGGATCCTCTTGAGGTTTTCTGTACTGAAAAGATGCCAACTTGTATTCTCATTCTCTGGCAGAAGAGATGCCAAGCAAAAAGGTCTCTGCCTGGGAGCTGTGTGCAGTGATTAGAGCTTGATTTTCTTTGAGCATGCTGAACTGGGAAAGGTCTAAGTGGATTTCAGGGATGAGGTTTTCCAGTCTTTATTACCTGTAGCCTTGGGCATAATGTTACTACAGCTTCAGCATGAGAAGTGAGAGCAGTACATGCACCAGAGTCTCCTGGGGTGGTTTTTTGAAGTGTCTTTGTTCTTGAAGAAGTGAAGATCTGAGAAACTTAAACTCTTGCTGTTAAAATCTTACTTTCACTAGCAACAACCTGCCTGTTGGTTCACTGCAGGGCTGCTACATGCAAGCGATTTTTTTCCCTCGAGGAAGAGCTCCTTGTTACTGCCCATGTGATGTCTGAAACTAGTGAATTTTAGGCCTCTACAAAATCAAAATACTTCCCATGACTACTGTCTGCATTAGATTCCTGAGCTTGGTTTCCCAGGCAGCAGAATCTTAGTGATACAGAGCTCATGGTGTTATTAAGAAAATGACCCTCGAGGCCTGCTATGGTTTTTGTCATTCCCTCATCCTATTGCTCCAAGTATTTGAAACAGGGTTTTTGAAGAATTGGCACGTGCCTTAATGCTGCTGCAAGATGTTAAATAGAAACCCTTTGCTATCTTCTGTGCTGCAAGGGCCCTGTCTCTAGCAGATAGGCTCTGGCTCTAGCACCATGGCTGGTTAGAGCTCAGTGGCATGCTACTTCCTACTCCTAAGTGCTGACCTACTGAAATGGCCTCGTCAGGACAGTGTTCTTCTCCCCAGTGTGCACGCTTGCATATACTCTGTCACAATATTTACCCATAGTCTCTCCACCCCCCCTTTCTTCCCTGCAGGGTGATAAATGGGAGGTGGTCACAGGGAAGCTCGTCTACTAAGTGGGCTTAAATTGTGCACTCTCATTTTTTTATGAGACTGTGGACCATACCAGCCTCCCCCACCAGCCTGCTGTACCACCTCCCTTTACCCCTCCATATTTTGGGGAGGGGGTGTGGAAAATTAGAGCCAATTAGCCACGTCATTAATTCTTCAATTTGACGGCTGATATAGCAGGGCCTGAAACACGCTGCTGACCTTGTATAATGGAAACCCTGCTCCTTAACATATTGATGATGGGAGAAGTTAATTAAAATTCCACAGAGAGAAGGTGTCGGCTAACCTATAAACCTGTCGCTTCTCAGAACAAATCACAGCTATCCTAGAAGAGGGAGAGGATCAGAGCAGGGAGGGCATGTGGTGGGGGAGGGCCAGGGCAAGGAGCAGGGGGCAGGGGAGATGAATTTTTCACTAATAGGCTTTATTGCTTGCTGTCTAATGAGGGTGAGTATCAAAAAGATAATATCTGGTTTCTGACAAGGTCTGTTTTGGGGAGCTCTGTGGTTTCTGTTTTACTTGCAGGAGCCCATATTTCACCCATGCATATTACCTATACTCCTTACGCACTTGTGTGAAACTTCTCCTCCCTTGCAGTCCCCATCCTTCTTTCCAGAGCTTGGATACACAACATCAGTGAGGCTGAACGTGGCCTATAACCTCCACTTCCTCCTAAACATTTGACTTGTCCTCCTGACTCTCCCTTCTCACTTGCTCTTCTCCGTAAGATTGGATAGTTCTGCTGGTGTAGAGCTGCTGTAGAGTTTGGCTTCATCCACCTTAATATTTTGGCCCGTCGTTGCTCAGGACCCCCTAGCGGTCGCTACTATGGACACACAGAGTTTTAGAACAGCTCAAAGCAGTTGTATTTGGAGGGCTGCTCTAGCTCTAACCATTCAGAAACATTGGTGTGGCTGCAGTTTCCTGACCTGGAGATTTTCCAGAACTAAGACACTCTAGAACAGTCAGAGTTGTATTCTCACTGAACCTCAGCTGTGGATGGGCAAGGCTGAAACTTCCCATCTTGCTTTTTGGTAAAATCTCCCTCTCTGTAAAGCTTCTTTAGAAAGTTCCATGTGCTCCTTGCCCACAGCTGAGTTTTCTGCTTTAGTCCAACTCTGCTGAACTGCTGCTCTCATGGACAATGCCTGTGTACCCCAACTAAACTTCAGAGACTTGTGCTGTTAAGGTGTAGCTCCTCTGTCTTCAGGTGTTTTTCTTGGGTGTTGTGCTTTGGTTTGTCTGCAGTTTATCTGTGTCACTATGTAGATCCTCCTGTGCTGAACTTGGCAGGAGACTTCTTTACTCTTCATGTAGTGATTCCAGGCTGCATGTTTGGAGAATCTGCAGACAGAATGGTCCTTGTAAAGGAGATTAAGTAGGGTGAAACAGTAGCAAGAGTACTGGATCTTTTCTTACTGCGCGGAGAACTGTGTTTGGTCCCTAGTATAATGAGTTGCCATCCCTGAAGGTCTTCAAGAAAAGAGTGGATGATCTTGGAGATCTCTTCCAACCTGTTTGATTCTGTAACTTTTTCACCTTTGGAAGTGCCTTCACATCCACGTGTTATAGGAGCTTTATTGCTCTGGACATCCTTGACAGTGCCCTACAGGACAGTAGAGATGGGCAGTTTGTTGTGTTTCTTCTGGATTTTCAGCGGGTCTTCTGCTTAGATGTGCTGGTTGATGTCTGTAACAGTAGGTCCCACATTGCCTGTCATTTCAGGGACTAGATAGGAGTCTGAGAGAATCCTTAAAATGGGATGTTTTGTTTTGCTCCAGCAATGTTTTAATTGGTCTCCAAAGCTGTGCTGCTCTATGGTTTGGTAAAATGCTGCACTTAGAGGCTGTGTACCCTAAACCATGTTTTTTTACTGCTTGTAATCCCTTCCTCACCCCGAGTTCATTTGCCTTTTGAACTCTGCATCATGAAGATGTTAAACTTTCGTTTACTGGTGCTTACTGCAGTGACTTATGTGTGCTCAGGGACCAAGGCAAGCTTGAGTGCGGTGGACCAATTCAAACATGCAAAGTGAGACAAACCCAGAGGTCTCTAGTGGAATAGTGGCACCACCTTCATACTCTGTAATTCCCTGAGATGGCAGCAACCAGGGAAGAGAAGTGACTACTGCACACTGTATAATTTGAGGTTTATGGATAAAATGAGGTCCAGCTGTCTGACATTTATGGATACAGGGACATAAGACTTATGATACATGTTGTACTACTGAAGGGTTTATTTAGGGGAAAATTCATTGTATGTGTTTTTCTATTTTGTGTTTTTATCCCCCTAATGGTAGAGAAGCTTGTAAACTGGAGGGGAAAGGAACCTCGACGTTAAAATCATTATTAATCTTGGATTCAGAAATTCTTTGGTGTCAGATTAAAAAAAATATTCAAATCTAAGCTGGCTTCTCCTAGTTGATCTGGCCACTAGCATTACTGTACAGATTTAAAAATATTTATTATAAGAACTGGTCTTCCCATCATGTACTTGAAGTCTGTTGGGTTTTAAAGCAGGAAAAGAGATGATGGAAGCACAAAAATTGCTTTCAGTGTGCACCTATAGGTGCTAGGAAACCTTTGATGCAATGTCAGGCAGCTGTAATGTGCCCTTTTGCAACAGAGATGTGCTTTGGGTGTGTGAGTATGCAGGTTTATTCCAGAATTTTTGTACTAAAGACTAGCTATCTGTATTGATAGCTAGTTTAATTTAATAGATAGATGTTTAATTTAAAGGAAAATAATTACTTCTGTGAGCAGCTGAATTAAAAAAAACAGTCTTGCTCTGTCTCTTCTATTTATGCAGTGTTGTAGTTGAGGCCTGACTCTTCTATTTTAATATGCTAGTTTGAATCTCTGTTAACCTAACAGCTTCTCCCATGGAATATTATGGGGAAGTAATTGCTGGGGAGACCTCTGCTCCTGTGGACAACATTAGAAAAATTGTAAAACATAACCAAAACTTGCTGGGGAAAGGAAGGGAAGGGTTACTGACAGGTAACTTGACTGAATGGGCTACTCTTCCACTGGGAACAGTCAAAATGATTAATTCTGAGGGCTTCTCATTAGTGGTTATCTGGAAACTTTTGTGAAACAGTCTCATCTTGCAGATTACAATAGAGCAAAACAACCCACTTGAATCAGAGCAACTTCACAGTGGTTTTAACTGTATGATTGAAACCCTAATGTGCAGCAGTAAAAGCATTTGATAATGCTCCCCCCTCCTCATTTCTTGCTTCACAGCAGATATCTCTACTGCATATCAAGATGAGCTGTTGGCTGTAGTAGTGCTCTGTTGTGACCTGTTCTGTTTGCTGAGTGAACCTCTCTGAGCCTGTGAGCATGTGGGATGAGTAACTGGGTTTTTTTCTGGTTTGTACATTGCCAGCGAAAGAGCAGGCAGCAATAGCTCTGCTGTCCTTGGGGATCTCTGTAGAGCCTGGTTGGTTTGAATAATTGAGAGGGGTCTCTGACCTGCAGCTGTTTCTTAAGCAGGGGCAGGAAGAACCTGCTCAACTGTGAGATCCCAGGGTGGACTTGCAGAGTTAGTAGTAGTGTTAACCACCATCTCTTACTGACCTCGGAGAGTGATCTGGATGTGGATTTCTAGAGATATGCAATAGTCATAACTGACTTGGTGCTCTTTCACCCCAAAGCTGAAGAGCAGGAAATGAGTATCAGTTTCTCCCCTCTGGAGCTAGAATGACACCTGCGTCTTATCCATGTGCCCTGATTGTTCCCTTGATGTTGGGAGAAAGAAGACTTTGTTTTACCTTCTTTAATTGTGTGATAATGACTCTATTTGGCCTTCTTCACATGGCTGAACACATGAACATGTCCCTTTTCTCTCTCCTCTAGAAACAAACGTGTGCAAACGCTTCTATAGGTTGTAAAACTGCAACTTACCTTTTTTTGCTTTCTTTCCTTTGCCCTCTACGGCTTACAGAAGTGATGACATACTTCCTTTTTCCTTTTTGTAATTTTTGGCCAATACTCTAATGTATGTATTTTCTGTGACTGTGTGAATTGGCTCACTAGTGGTTGTGGGCAGGTGAAGCAGGTTTTAGGAGACAATAGCTGAGTTGGAATCCACAAACATCTGTTTCTAGTCCTGTGGAACTGTGCTGCATATTGAATTTGTTTATTTTATTTTATTTTATTTTATTCTCCCCTTGAAGTTTTTGTCTTATCTTTCCCCTTTCTTGAGGGTAGATTCTGTCTTGGAAGGCTTGGGGGAAGCATCTTTCCTGTGCTGCTTGGTTTGCATGGATAATGCATGGCTGTTTAATTGATGTGACAGAAGAAATTTCATTGAGGGGGCTGGCAGCCTTATGGTTTGAGGTTTCTATTTTCAGTTTGTGATCGTTTTCTTCTTAGCTTTTTAAATGTGTAGAGTGAGAAGGCAACTTCACTAGACCTTGGCTGCTGTTTACCTTTGACTGTGCAGTGTGCCTTTGTTTTTCCACCTTTGATCAGTGTCCTGCCAACAGATAATTTAGCAATTGCATCCCGGGGTGGAAGTGTGGAGTTAATGTTAAAATTAGGTGTTTTTTTTTTTTTTTTCCCTTTCCTAACTTCTCTGACTGATGGAGCAGAGAAGGGGAGAGGGGAGGTGAAGTGGGCCATAAATTCTGGTCCTGATGATTCTGCTTCTTGTAGAGAAATGAAAGCCTCTGATGTCTCTTCAGCACTTTCATTAACATTTAAATTAAGGGTTTGTTTTTCGGGCTGCTTCAGTCACAGCCTGACACACAGAGGCTGTTCTCTCTTTTTCTCCCTTTTTGGCTTGCAAATTGGTGTACAATAGTAATCACTGCCATTTTATTTTTTTCTGATCTCTCAGGAGGGCAGCGACCTGACAAGCTGTACCAGAGGTTCAAAGAGAATCAGAAGCAGAGTGCAAAGGTAGATGGGCAGGAGGATGCCAGGTTTCACTCCTACAATTAGAGCAGTGTCTGTTCCCTCCCCTGAGTTTCAAAGGGCTGCTTTTCGTCGTGGGAGGGGCAGAGAGGGACAGAGAGGGGGTGGACCTTTCTTGCATGGTGAGAGCCCCAGGTGCAGACGCCTCTAACCGGGCTCAGGATGTGAGCCCATGCCCTGAGGTAGTAAGTGGAGCTGTAGTGTCCTAAGATAGCAACCTTAGTCCCTCCAAAGTTGATTCACTCGGAGGACAGCAGAGCCTTGGTCTGCTGTCAAATTGGCATTTGAAAGGAGAGCAATAGTGGAGGATATTGCCCTGAAGTGAGCAACTTGTCTCTGTTTTCTGTGCTGCAGTGCTGAAGTCATGTCTGCTCTGAGCATTGCATCTTACTGTAGAAGAGATAGCTGGTTTGAAGTGTCTGGATCTTGGCTTACAATAGTCTAAACCAAGCTATGCCATAGCTAAATAATTTCTGGTATAGGAGCTGGCTGGTTTCCATCAAGAAAGAAAAAGTGTCTTCCACCTGCTTCAACAATTGTGTAAGAGCAAGGAACAAGGGAATGGCACCAAGTTGCAGTGGAGAAGCAGTATAGTAGGATTTATGTAAACATGTGTCTCTCTATCCCAAAGTTCCTTTGGAGTCTTCCACTTGCCATCTCCAGCTCAGGCAGGTTATTGCTGCTCAGCTGCACTTCTGAGAGGAGTTGGAGGAACTTTGAGTAGCACTGAACCACTGTCTTTCAGGAGCTATAAGTGTATAAAAAGCAAATCGAGGGAGGTTCTTCTTCCCCTCTACTCTGTCTTAGTGAGACCTCACCTGGAATATTGCATCCAGGTTTTGGCTCCTCAATTCAGAAGGGACAGAGATCTTCTTGAGAGATTCCACTGGAGGCCTATGGTGATGATTAAGGGACTGGAGTACTGCTTTATGAGGAGAGATTGAGGAACCTGGGGTTTTTAGTCTGGAGAAGAGAAGACTGAGAGGGGATCTGATAAATGTTTATAAATGTCTGAGGGCTGGGTGTCAAGAAGGAACAGACAGACTCATTTCGCTTGTGCTCTGTGATAGGACAAGGGGCAATGGATATAAACTACAGCACAGGAAGTTCCACCTCAACAGGAGGAAGAGCTCCTTTACTGAAAGGGTCACGGAGCACTGGAACAGTTCCCCAGAGAGGTTGTGGAGTTTCCTTCTCTGGAGACTTTCAAGACCTATCTGGATCTGTTCCTGTGTGACCTGCACTAGATTATATGGTCCTGCTCTGGCTGGGGGCATTGGACTCGATCTCCAGAGATCACTTCCAACCTCTAGCATCCTGTGACCCTGTGAAAAGTCAGAGGAAAATGAACCAACACAGGAACAAAGTGTTTAGCATAATGAATCCCACAGCTTGGTTGCTGTGACTGTCAATACTGTTCATGCCTTCACTCTACTACCACTCCATATTTCCTTGCTTTTTACTAAAGGCTTGATCCAGAAAGGGTTTGAAGGGTGCAAGCAGGATGTGTGCAGCAATCTGGCAGTAGGATCAGGAAGGGTACTCCCTGTATGGTGGTAGGTATGATACCACTTGAAGTTTCTGCTTCTTCAAGTTTGGTCTTGTGTGTGCCAGTGCCAGCCATGATTTATACCACGTGGGTTCTCTGAAGCACCTCATTCAAAATCATGCACTTGCAGAAAACTTCCTGTGTATGCTGATAAATGTTTCTGTTTCTGGAGTTTTGATATTGTGGGGTTTTTAAGGTGTTTTGTGTGAACTATAACAGACTGTAGGCTGTCACTGTTGTCTTAACTGTTCTGTAACTGAGTGTATGGTGATGACTTTCAGATAGCGAGAGACACAAAACAGTTTTTCAGGGGTGGGTGGGTGATCTTGCCTATATTCCACGTGCTCAGGAGCTATGTGGTGGGATGTGCTCCTCTGATCCCATCTGACCCATGCTCTGTGTTTTGTACCACCCACCTGATTGCTTCATCACTGCAGGTGAGCACTAACACCTTTCTGAGAGATTTTTACATAGTCCTAAGAACTATCACCATCAACATCCTCTTGATATCTTCATCCCATATAATGCAAGGGGAATTCAGAATGTCTGCCCTGCACTGCAGGCATCCATCCACTCTTCACAGTATCACAGTATCACCAAGGTTGGAAGAGACCTCAAAGATCGTCAAGTCCAACCCATTACCACAGACCTCAGGACTAGACCATGGCACCAAGTGCCACGTCCAAAACCATCTTCCAGGTGCTTCAGCTTTTGGAGGTTCATAGGTTCACACCCCCTTTTCTTCTCTAGGGCCCAGTGTTGGATGGTGCTGGTGAAACCCACAGCCTATGCTAACCAAAGCTGTTGTAAATGAGCAAGACCATGCTTAGTACTTTTCACACAGGGTCCTTGATTGTGACTTTTGAGCCACTTCCAGCATTGCTCAGTCTGTAACTTTTCAATGAGGAAAGTTTTTAATCTAAGCTCTCCTGAGGCTGAATGCCAGCATGGAGCCTCATTTCACTGCCCCAGTGGTACTTGGGGCAAGTGTGCCACAGTACTAACTGAGGTAACTCCTCCTAAATTCTCTTTAGAAGCTCCACTGTATTTATGGGTGGGGAGGGTGGAGGGATGCCTGCCCTCCCACCTTCCCCCTTGTTGTCTCAAAAGGCCCTGGTGCATCTTTGATTAGGTGTAGGTCAAAAGAATTTCCACATCGTGACCTTAATAACTGGGGTTGATTGGCAGGCAGTCTGTGGAGAGGGAGCAGCCTGTCCCTTTCATCTCCCTTGGTGCCATGCTGGGACAATGGGCCAGCATATTTTCCTTGTTGTTCCTCATTTGAAAAGGGTCTGGTATCTCTACTAGGTACCTGTGACATGGGGGTCTTGATTGGGGTCTCATAAAGGGCCCTGTCAGTGTGTCCAAAGGCCAGGAATACAAAGGCGATCAGTGGGTGGGGGTCTCAGCTGACCACTGAAGAAGGGGAGGGGAGGGTCCTGGAAGCAGTGGAGGGAGAAGCAACCCCTGATGGGAGACCTTAAAGGGGGGTGGGGGGAGAGGAGGCGGCGGCCCATTTTTGTCCCGAACTCATCAAGCACATCTGCAGAATTGTCCCAGCCGCTGCCTCCCAGTTTCAAAAGAAAATGATCGTTTGATAAACCGTCCTGATTCACCACTTTCTCACAAGGGAGGGAGACCCACCTTTGACCTCTATGATTTCACATTGGGCCCAGCTCCCCACCATCAAATTGCTGGAGAAACTTTGAAATGCATCCCTTGCGTACTCTCTCCTTCTCCCTCTTTCCTTTCCTCTCTCTTCTCCCGCCCTCCTTTTTTTTTTTTTTTTTTTTTTTTTTAATTTTTTTTTTTCCTTCCCTCCCCCTCCTCATCCTCTTCCCATCACCCCCACCTTCCCTGCTCTCTCGCTTTGTAAAAACAGCAAGCGTACTGCTTTGGAGTTTAGGCAAGTAATTAGTAAAATCTTTTCTGCAGCACAATAAAACCACGGCGCTCGGTTCGCATATTCCCACAATTTACATACTTGCAGGCATTCGAGAAAACAGGTGGCATTCCCAGTGCATCACTGCCTATCAAAATCGTTTGGAAAGCAGGGAGGGGAGGGTGCTGGGACCCGCTCGGTCCTGCGAGCTATAGGAATGTGCATGAATATATTAAAATGTTTTCACACAATGCTTGTATTTTCCAACGGGAAGAGGCATCTCGTGGATGAAAGGCGGCTGGCCCAGACACAGGCCTCTTCCGAACGCTCTTTCCCACTCGGGGTTTGTTCGCATGGACCAGATAGAGAGGGGGCCTAAGGGGGAGGAAAAGGGCAAGGGTGCTATCTCTGAAGAGTAAATCTTTGTGTGCCTCCTGCCTGCTCCCTGTTTGTGGTCTCAGTAAGTCGAGTTTATAGAGGGAGCTGTGTCTGTGGAGTGGGGCAGGATGGGGGGGGGGTCATCATCAGGACTTTCTGCAGAAGCTTTTGAGGTCTGGCAAACGTAGAGAGGAAATAGCTTGTAATGGAGTACGTAGCTCTGACTGACGGGATTGAGGGGCTACAGCAGTAAATGACTGGGAGGGAGCTGCCTATCTTGGACAGTGTTAGCAAAGTGCCCGTTAATAGCAAAAACCCAGCCTTGCTTTTTTTCCAGCTTAATCTTAATGTCCAGGAACAGGCTGCTGAATGCTCAGCTTGGGCAATGTATCCAACTATTCCTCTCTTTCTTTTTTTTTTTTCTAAGAAGATACTTCTTCCAAGCTGTGCATGGAAGTACCCAGCAGTTCTCACTTTCATTTGGGAACCACTTATCTGCATTACTTCCAAGGAGGTTCTTTAAGTGCTTTCATCTTGTAGGGTATCTGACAACAGATGTGTGGTGAAACTTCTGCTGGGAGAGTGTAGGTCAGAGATTTTCTTTATAATGGGCAAGAGTTGGAGGAGAGAATTGAAGTGAAGGCAGATGCTGAACATGAGTAATGATTTGATTTAGGATCAGGATAGGCACATAGAGAAGACCTTCCACTTTAAAAGTATTGTGGGGTCAAGGGACCTCACTGGAGGAAACAGATGTAAGTTAGTGGCTGGATTTTTATTTTACATTTTTTTCTAAAAAATATTTTGGTGAAAATTGTTTTGAAATTTCAGTGGGAAGTGATATAACACTAGCATGTTGACCTGGATACCTGTCTCATGTGCTACAGGTAGAAAGCTCTTCTGGGCAGTCACTCTGTCCGGATGAGTATCTGCCCTGCAGATTTACAGGCGTCTTCACAGCCCAACAGAGTCCACAGCAGCACAAATTTATGGATGCTATCAAAAATTACTCCAAAGCTCACACTGCACAGCCCAAGGCTGTACACTTCTGAAGGGACTTCAGAAGACAGGCTCTAAGAACAAGGCATAACCCATTTAGAGAGGAGTGGGAATAGCTTTATTTAGATATTCTCAGCTAAGCCAACTTTCCTTGTCCTTTCTGAGCAGACTCTCTCTGTGATAGGTAGGAGAGAATGTAAAAATCTAAGCAATTCAGCATCTCAAAACTTTTTTCAAAATGTTATTATTGCATGGCAGCTGCTCCTAAAGTGGATCTGCAGGAGCAGCAAAGGTCTGAAATGCTGTTTCTCCCAGCTGGCCTGCACTGGTCGTACTGGTGTTGGTCATGGTGCAAAGGTCTCTAACCTTTTGTTGGAAACAACCAACACCACAACTGGCAAGATGGCTTACTTTTTATTTTTAACTATTGTCTTCCCAATTCCCTGCTCCTCCCCTTCATCTTTCTGCATCTCTTAAAGAGGCAGTGGAGGGAAAAAAGCTTTGGGTTTTGTTAGGGAAGGGGGTTAGGAAGGGCGACGTGGCCCCTGCAACCTCTCATAGGGGTGTCTTGTCAGGGCGCGGCATGAAGGGCACAAACAGATCATAACCTTTAAATGAAAATGTGATGGAGGGGAGAGATGAAAGCAGTGAAACAAATTAGATACATCTAGAGGGGGTGCTCAACTGGAGAAAATTAGCATTTCTTCCTAATTGGAGTGCAGGGCATTCCATTACAGGGTTTCATTACCAGGAGGGAAGCACTGGGCCTCTTTGGAGGATTCCCCCTTGCCCTCAGTTCTTCTAAAAGTGAAAAAATATATTTGGGAGAGAAATACACAATGACTGACTTTATTAGAGCAAAGGCTTCAGACTGCTGCAGGAAGAGGAATCATAGTAAAGCACCAGGACTCTGTTTAAGAGAAGAAATAGATGATTGTGTGCACATGAAACTAGTTCTACTTTTCCTGAAGGAAACTAAAGAGTTTACAGGAGGATGCAGGTGATGGCAACTTTCTGATGACAGTGCTTGTTGAGTCAATTTTGTAGACTCTATCCAAAATGCACTGGTCTGAAGTATAGGATTATGTTTCATGACTAAGATCAGTGGAGCCTGTTTAGGCTGCCTTCACACTGCATATCAACTTTGTTTTGTGCAAAATGCTTGTTCAAGGTATGGCTGTGCAATATTACTTCTGACTGGAGCTTCTAGCATGGGATGTCTTGTGGCTGTGCTGGGCCTTGTGCATAGCTTGGTGGTCCAGATGGTTTGTGCTAGCTTGAGAAACAGGCATCCACGGATGCTCTTTTTATGTTCATGGATGCTGTTTAGATGTGTATCTTTATGTCTAAATGGGTGCTAAAAATAACTCAGATGTGGAATTCAAGGGACAAGGTTTTGCACTGTGTCTCTGGATTAGACATAGAGGGAGACAGGTTTTGTTTTTTTTTTTTTTTCCAAGCAGGAAATGAATTATTTATCATTTGGGCTTTCAGTAGAGCAGAGGAAAAAAGGAAAAGACTTGCTTCAGGTGTGTGATGTGCAATGTATGTTGTTCTGTCGATCTACAGTTACAAAACTTCCTGTTCCAGCTCAGAAGACTCAATATATAAGCATAGGAATGTACATTGTAGGAAACTGCTGAAGGAAGCATCTTGTCTGCAAAGAAAGTAGTCCTCTAGCAGAGCTGGAGGATGTTTACAGCAGCAGTGCCTTCATCCTGGGCAGGCTTTGTCATCTGCATGTCCAGGATGAGGTGACAGATTATATGCATTTACAGAATTCATAGATGAAAATCTCTGATTTAACCCTTGCTGGTGAATGTTGGCTTTTTGACACAGAGCCTGGCACTGCCCACAGAAATATATTCAGGTCTAGAGAAAATGCTGTTAAAAATTAAAGCAAAAACTCAGAGATGGGATTCTCTTGCATTAGATGTGGCATACATCCCATGCATCCCATCCTCCTCCAACCACTTCAATTCTTGCAAAACACACTTGGCAGACTGTTGAAAATGAGGAAATGCGGCAGTGTGGCTCCATTTGAGTAAACTACCTTGGAAACGCTGTGGAAGGTAGTGAGGAGATAGAAGCAGGATCAGAAAGCCTGGAGTTTAGAGAGAAGCAAATGACTCAGAGGGGATTGGGCTTGAAGGAGAACTGTTTCTGTAGAAGAATGGCAATTTCTCCACAGTGTGTGCAGTTGTTGCATGTGGCTTGTGTGCTAATGTGCATTAATATACAACATACCAGAGTGCCTCTTGCTTGTAGCTAAGCTTCAGCTTCCCTGGGTAGCTGTCGTCCTGCGTCTCTGTTGTGAGTGGAATTGGACGCTAGAAACATAGATGGAATTGTGTGGCTATGACTCTCTCCTTGGATACATTGCTACTGGTTTCTTCTCAGAGCAATATGAGACCCCTCCAGACAGGAAGGCAGATTGGAAGGTCTGGTCTCTCTGCATAGTATTGCATGCAGTGTGTTCTGTAGCTCCGTTGCCTAGGCTTTGTCAGGTCTAGTCTACTTTTCCTACCTGCACAAATCACAACTGCTGTGGACACTTTCTTGCTCTAAAGAATTGGTGTGGATTCTTGACTCTCCAGTCACTATTTCTGGATAAGCCTATGTGGGATGTACTTCTGCTGCTTTGTGGGCATCCTGACACTTCACAGCTGCACGGCAAATTTGGTGCCAGGATTAAAGACAGCTTTTAATGTACATGGCCCTATCTAATTAGTATATCCTTGTTCTCTCTCCTCTGAGATTGGGGTGCATGTTCCTAGAAGTCTAGCCGTCCATCAAAGAGGACTTGAAATGGCTTGGTAGACATGGGCAGCTAATGGAGAGAGAGAGCCCATTTCCTTTGAGAAGAGAGGCCTGTACCAAGGTGATTGATAGTCCTAGAGATTTATTACTGTGGGGGCTGAATAGAAACTTGCAAACTGGAACCCAACAGCTTGTTTTCTTCAGAGGAAGAAGAAATCTGACGGTTATCTGTGTACCTCTTCCCCTCCCTCCAGTAAAAAAGNTAAGCAGCTGCAGACTTAAGATGGGTCAAGTGACAACTGCTACTATTCCTGTGCTTGGTCTCTGCCTCCTGGTGCAGCTGTCTCAAGCTTTGCACCTGCACTTTGTTCAGTGACCTGCTTCGCCTGTCTGGGCTGATTTAATGAGAGATGAGAATGGAGCAAGACTGTCTGATGGAGCAGATTCTCTCTTCCTTCTTATTTTCTGCCTTGCACATAAATTGTGTATTGATGAGCATGTGTGGCCCAGATCATGGTTTCCTTTTCCATATCCTTCCTCTGAATTTTCTGCTCTTTGACAGTGCAGAAGCAAGAGATCCTGCTCCAGAAATCTGAAAAGAAATAATCTCTCTCAAGCATGTCTTCTGATGGTCTCAGCAATCTGGGAACATGGATTGTGTGCAGACTTCATATAAGTTTGTAGCCTGGTAGAGCAAGAATTTTACGCTCCTGGTATGTGATAGAAAATATTAAGTGCTTTGGAAGTATTGAGTGAAGGTGAACAGTATTGTTCTTACTGCTCTGTTTTCTGCTTCCTGCACTATGGGTTGTGAGACCCTGATGGTCTTCAGACTTATGCTGGCTCTCTATCTATTGCAGCAAAGCCAGTTATATGTGTCCCTGTTGGTCTAGGACTGATTAAAACTGGTTGAAACCTCAAAGCTTAAAGCAAGCAGATAGCTCTAATAGGGCAGTGAACCAAAAGGATTTGCAGAGGAGATTCAACAGAGGAAAACTCCCCTGTGCTAAAGAATCATAGTTCATATCTTGGTTTTGTGATCTTTCCTGAGTCAAACATTGCGGAAGTCCTTTGTGTCCTGGAATTTAATTGCCTCCAATGGTTAGTTCTGGCAAAGCCACCTTTAAACAAGAAATATAGAGAGTAAGATGGTGGTGGGTAAGCCTGAGTGTGGATGGGGTCCTACAATAATAGAACTAGAAATATTTGAAATTAGTAGGAAATGGCTTTTAAATGGGCAACAGATGGTATTTCTTCACCCATGTTTTAGGGAACTTTCTGCTCCAGAAGGCTATGGAGGTGAATGATGTCAGTAGTTTGGCAGATTTATGGGTAGCAGGTCCATAATGAAGGACTAGGTTGAGATATGCTTTCTAAAATCCATAGTACGGCAACTGTGGATGCTGAGACAGAACAAAGAGAATGACCACATGGAGTTAACAACCTTAAATGGTCTTCCTAAACAGCATCTGCTACTACTGCTGCTGGAGACAAAACAGTGAGCTAGATAACCCATGGCTTGTCCAAGGTAGATGTCTCTCATGTTCTTCTGGCCATGGTGGGTCAGTCCAGCATCCCTCTGTCCCAGTGTTTGGTGTCCAGCAGTGGTCAACAGTAAATGTTGAGAGATAAGGGTAAAAAACAAGACAAACACAGAAAGATTCTGTTCTGCTTGTTCCTTCCCAACTTCCAGTGATGGGGAGGTTAAAGTTTCCCTGGCAGGAGCTTGCATCTGCACTGGTGTTTCTTTCATGTCTGCAGAGGCTGTCTCTGTGAGCAGCTCATCTCTTCTATCTGAACTTGTTAATGTTCTAGTCTTTATAGGTTCCCTTCCAATATTATGTTGTGTCCAGAAAAAAGAACACTGTTCTGTTTGGAAATACTTTGTCAGACTGTCTTATCAGGTTATACACTGAATGATTCTTCCCTCTGGGTATTCTCTATTCTGTTTATGATTTTTGTATTTTTCCCAAGCCACCGCAGCTCTAGTATCGATGGCCTTGTGTGAAACAGTAACAAACTGTGGCTGTTATGAGTGCTTGCTGGCCAGTTATTTGGAGTGTACTTCATATATAGGCATTCCTAAGATGTGGTAAGCTCATAATTTCCTTACAGTGCAGCCTCTGACTGGAGGTCAGAGATGCAGCCTAACCTGAATTGGTGGTCATGTATTTGGGTCTTGTGTATGCACCTGATGAAGTTCAATGAAAGATTCACCTTGGGACACTCCTAACTTGCTGAAGAATCTTACACTGACACTTTAGTAACATACTCATTTCAGTGGAAGATATGTGAGCAAGCTTGGTTCTGGCATTGCTTCATGTGGGTGCTTCAATTGCTGAGTGAAAGTGGTTCTATTAATAACTGTGGTTTTGGCTGAAACCTCCTAAACTCTGAGTGCATGCAAATAGGGCAGGGCATGGAAAGGAAAGGAGGAAACTCTAGTTTCACATTCTGACCTGCAAAGCTGCTTGTGCATCTAAAGCTTCCAGACTTCCTTGAAGTGCTGGAAGACTGACTGCTAGCAGGTTGTCCTGCTTCACTTAGTCAGCAGCTTACAGAGAGGCAAGAGGCAATGTGGTACTTCATATCTCTTTATTAGATATTTCTTGATCTCAAAGGATGATAGGCTTTAGGAAATCCTCTGTACCACTGCAGACCCAGGAGAGTGCCTGAAGGGCTTTTTCCCTGTCCCTTCCAGTAGTGCAGTTCTCTCCCTTGTACTCCATTTTGTGTGTTATTTTTATTCCAATGGACTGATGTTAAGCATTATAATAAATTATTCCTTGGCTTCTTGCCTTGTCCTTTCCCTGGCCATTCATCATCTTTTTTGCTTCATCCCTTTCCTGGGATTTCCTTGTCTTTATCTGGCTTATCTCAGTTGTCACTGAAATTCGGTAGTTCTTGGCTTCCCTTGTAGCCCGGCCTGATTACAGATGCTGAAGATGACAACTTGTACAATAAAACACACATTCACAGCACTTTTATGCCAGGGTAGTTTGAGCTCTGGCTTCTGCAAAACCTTCAGGAGATTATTGGGTAGTTCAAGATCTGTGGGAGGTGACCACTAAACATCCTTATGCCTTAGATGTGTGTTAGATGGTTGTTTAACAAAATCTTATGTGCCTTTCTCTACAGTGGCTGTCTTTTCTGGCCTGAATGGCAGATTCGATTTCTCACCCTAGTGCTTGCTCGCAACCAAGTGTACTCTGAACCTGTAGATGGAGAGCAGGAGCTTTACTAAGCATTTTGGTTGCTTAGGGGCAAACAGTTGACATGCTCCAAACACTTAGCCTGAAAACACTGAAGCAAGTCTTACTGCACAGAGTGGAGAGCTGGAGTTGGGGGGAAGCTGCCCAGAGCTTTAAGAGCAAGTGAATTGAGGTCGTTGCAAGCGTGTCCATGTCAGGGATGGAATGATCAGAGCAGGAAAGCTTTAGGAGTCATTTCATGGCTGAGTTAAATGCAGATGAGGCTTTGCTTGCCTCCTCCACAGAGCACCTGTGTCTCCATGCCTCACTGTCCTGGACCACTCTGGGTGCAGCATGTGCTATGTACACACACTTGTCCCCTTTCACCCCTGATCTTTAGCTTCTTAAACCCCTCTGAGCATTATTTCCTTCTCCCCTGCCAAACAACTCGTTTGGAAATTGTTTGAATGTCGTAGAGCAGAGGAGGAAGATCAGGCACACTGATTTTAATCAGTGAGGCACACTTCTTTCCCCTCTCAGTGTGAACAAGTACAGCTCCTGCCTCTGCATGATGGAGAAAGGACTGCTGCCTTTTGTGGGAAGATGACAGAATTATATGTTTGTTGAGAGGTCCTCTTCTTCCTCATCACCGTGATCACTTTTTTCAAAACTCTCCTAAAGTGGCAAGTTTGAATTTGGGGGTGTGTGTCTGTGTATGGCAAAAGAAATAAGGCAAAAATTTTTGGCCTGTGGCACCAGTAAAACTGACTCCTTCCCACCTCCTGCTTTTAAACTGAAACATTCTTGAGTTTTAGTTGTTCTGGCAAATCTGAAAGGATTCTCCCCTCCCCTTGACCTCACTGGCATACATGGATTGCTGGCTTATTGAAAAGTCATTTTCTGTCATATGTTCTAATGGAAAAGTTTAGATAAGCTATCGTTATGTGTACCTACGTTTTTGAAAGACTGCTTGTTAAATGAAAACTCTCAATATTGTCTGAAAATATATTCAGATGGACCTTGGAAATCCCAAATCTGAGGCAGGAGAGGTTTTCTTCTTTTTGCATCGTGATGCTTTAAGCATTTTCTACACACAGGAATGTATTTAGACTGTTGTCCAAAGCAGTGGCAGATGGAGTATTTACCTAAGTTCTGCATGTCCCCTTGTTGTAGGGTGTGGGGTTTTAAGCAGCAGCCTGGGACACTGCAAAGTTTGTGATAAGGTATGAGCATAGGCAACATTACATGTGTTTTCCCACTGATGCTGGGAATGTTCACGCTGCATAGCCTTGAAAATGGCCTGGTCAACTTGAGTCTGCTTATATTTATCCTTGGTGTCTCCTTCTCAGATACTGACATGGATTTCCTGGGAAGCAGATTTTGTCCAGCAGTGTCAAATGTTGCTGTTAAGGGAAAAGTCTTTAAGCGTTGATGAGCTTAAGGCATGTAGTATCTAGTTGACCTTATCTCTGTGGCAGGTACTTTAAAGCAGTTTGGATAAGGATGCAAAAAACAAACAGAAAAAGGAATAAAATTGAAAAATAGACCTTTCTGTGGGAGTCTTTGGTAAAATGTGGAAGATATATAGGATCTGAGAAGTGACCAGTGTATGATGGGGTGGAATCAGGGAAATTCCTTCTGCTTCCAATGTGCTGCTGGGCTGGATCACAGCTGTGTGTTTTAGGCAGCTTGGAAATTACAAGGCCGTACCCTAGGGTTGTGCTGCCTGTCTCCTTGCTGCATATTGAGTTGTTGGGGATCTCATTTCCTTGTTCTCAGGATTGTTGTGGTTGCATCACCTCCTAGGGCATGTTCAGCATCCTTCTGTAACTGGGTGCTCTGATGGAAGTAGTGGGTATCTTTTCACTTGGTTGCTTACTATTAGCTCTTCATTGTAGAATAAGGAGGAAGCTGTTAGATTATGACAGTTCTTGGTTTCCATTAGGATGCTGCAATCAGACACAAGACGATTTTTTTTTTTCAAAATACAGCTTAACTTTAAAAAAACCCAAACCAAAACAAAAACCTAATTGCACTGGAGCTGTTATCAGGTCAGCTGAGCAGGTTTAACTAGTCTATGCCTCTGGAGCTGGCTAACCAGGACAAGGTTTTTAATCGCTGTTGCCATCAGGATAGAAAGAAAGCATAGCTGCTACCAAGTCCTGAGAATCAACAAAGGTGCTGTGGCACAGGATGCTGATGTGACACAGGAGCAGCTTACTGGGAGCCAAGTGTTTTGGTTAACCTACATGCAGCAGTTTCCTGGTAGGTTTTGCAGAACCAAAGGCTTGTAGCAGAAAGAGGAAGAAAGTGTAAAGGAGGTCCTGCTATGAAAAGCAGTTTTGCTTTGCTAATGGGACATGGTTTAGTGATAAGAGAACCTGAAGCCTTCATTGCTGTCCTACTGGTTTTGCTTATTATTGCCTAAGTTTTGGGGCAGATGTTGGAAGTGGTGAATGATTCTTCCCTGTTTTTTTTTTTTTTTTTTTTTTCCCCTCAGCAGTAACAGTTCTCACACTGTCTTCATGACAGTTCTTGCTATCCTGTCTGTGACCTCCACTGTCTGGTTTCCTCCTCCTAAGTCTGTTGCCTTTCTTAATCTCAGTGCCAAGGTATCAGACTAGAAATCCTGCCTTGGGAGCATAGGCTGCATCAGGCCTTCATGAATCTCTCATGCATGCACCTCTTCACATGCTCCTATTGTATATCACTGGATCTCTTTTCTCCTTTACCCCTTTTTTGGCATCCTGCATCATCCTGTTCCACAGCCTGAGGAAAAGATACTTGTCATGAGCTGACCTCCTTGGCATGCATCCCACTGCTGACCATACCCCTGTTCTGCCAGGCAGGCTGTCCCACTCCAGCTGCCTCCTCCTGCTCACCCCACATCTGAGCCCCAGAGAGGTCTTTGTCTGCCTGTTGAGAGCAGGCCATGTCCCACCATTCCCACATGGCACACCCTCCCTGGCAGCCCCCTCCTCATTCAGAAGTTTGGGCTGAAAGAATCTTGGCTAATTACATCGGGCTGAAAATTACCACTTTGCTGCGTTCTCCTGCTGCTGGGCCCATTTGTGTGGGGCCTGTAGTTAAGAGGGAACAAAGTCCCCCCTGTGGAGCCAGGCAGGCCCCAAGTGTGAAGCTACAGGTACAAGCAAGAGGGGAATGAAGGGAATAATTACCAGCTTCTCCAGGTGAAAGCCCCGTTAAAACTTCAATAAGCCAATTAGGGGCCAGGGTGTGTGTGGGGGGAGAGTCTCCCCCACCTATAAGTGATTCCCACCAGGCAATTAACAGAAATCATTTCACGGAGGGGAGGATATGAAATGGCTCTTAGAAATGGTCTTGAGTTGGGAGGGGGCCCGAAACAGCACGACTGCTGCAGTGGTCCTCATGTACTCCAACGTCCTGGCTCACTGTGTGGCCTCAAAGTGTTGGTGGGGCTAGGGGGAGAGGGAGGAGGGAGGGAAAATGGCAAAGAAAAAGGAATCGCTGGAGCTTTACACCTGGGCAGGCTTTGAGAAAGCGAGGGCTGGAGTTCAGAGCTTCTTGTAAGGCTGTGTGTGGGCCCAGAGCACTGAGCTCGAGGGGGCTGCTGAATCTGGAGAGGTGGGTGAGGGTCAGACTCAGACTCTCTCCCCATCAGGGAGAGAGGGAAGGCTGACACTCTTGAGCCCAGCAGTGAGGGGATTGATGCTGGGTGTGAAGCCTCAGAGTGGGTGTATGGGTGGGTGAGAACTGAGTGCTAGGTCTTCCGAGATCTACCTGAGATGTATGATGGTCTGTAAGTGCCCTGTATTATCCCAGGAGCAGATAGTACCTGGTGTCTAATACCTTTGTAAGTATTTCCTCCCAGGGATCATGTTTTTGTGCTTGCTTAGCCAGCAGCTTCATTTATTTCCCCCTTTCAGTTGGTTCCAGAAAACCCACTGGATCTGCTCAAGGTGGAGACTTTATCAAGTCTCCATCTTGTAGTTCCCTTGCACCGTATTGCATGTGCAGCAGTTGGAGGTAAAGCATGCTGTCTGGTGGGTGCTTAGCATGAGTCTTGCTTGTCTGTGTCAGAGTGTATTTGAATTTGCTTGGAGGAGCAGAACAGGAGTGGAGCACAAGATGAAGTTGCTGCAGATGGCTGATGTTACCTGAGTGATGGTGGAAGGGAGAATGCATGGTGTAACTGACCTGCAGATACCAGCTATGGTTGTTTTACCTGCACTTGCAAAAGATGAAACAAAGCCCCATAATTTCTCAACACAAATGTAGCCTTAGTAGCAAATTTCTCTGCCTTGTTACAGGTTGTGAGAATTAAAAATCTCCTGGGAGGTTTTGATTGGTAAGCTAACGCTGAAATAAGCCTACTGTAGTGATGTTTAACTACCTAGTCTTGGACTGACCTGGTAGTCCCTAGACTTCCTCCTCCTTTTTTTTTTTTTTTTTTCCCCCCTCTTTTTTTTTTTTTCCTCTTTTTTTTTTTTCTTCCCTCTCCCAAAAGCTTTCTGTGGAAGGAATAGAGAGTTGCATCTCTTACGCAGCCCAGCTTTTAGACTCAGAAGTGACTTCTTAGCAAGGTCATGTTTCTTTATGATTTGGCTTCAAAGATGTAACCCCAGTGGGTGCCTGGCAAAAATGCACAGGCAAAACAGTTTTGGCATGGGCTTTTTGCCCCTCTGGTTGTGTTTCTTTCCCTCTTGTATGTGTTGTTCATACCAGTACCCAAGTGACTTACTGGATTACTTTTCTGCTATGGTTAAGGAATCTCTTTTTTCCTGTAATTAACAGTAATAACTTGAGTATCAGTTAGAGATTACATTGAGTCTGGAGAAAGCTAGGGATGCAGGAGTTCTCATACAGAGACCTCTGTCCTGAGCAACTGGTCTGAGCCTGGCAAGCTCAGAGACTGATGAGTGAAGGAGGATTGATGAGTATTTGGCATACTGTGCAAATAAGTGCTTTATGCTGTTAAACCTTTCCCATTAGTAAAGGAGTAGGGCAGACACCAGCCCAGTAGAAGTACTTGTGCAGCCACAAAGGCCAGTTGAATTTCTGAAAAACTGCAGCAGCACAGTGAAAAGCACTGTTAGAATGGCTCTCCTGTATGGTAACTCTCAGGGCCCTCAATCAACCTTTATAGACCAAATCTGAGTGTGGTGCTGTCTTGGATGTTTGCTTCTCCCTAAAATCATGTCAAGTTGGAGTACTGGAGAAAGGAGGGTGATACTTAGTTCCAGACAACCTTAGGAACATCAGGATTGTTCTGTGTGTGGACCCACTAGTTCCTAATAAAGGATATTTTCCACATTCATTGCTTCACTGTAGTAGAAGTATGTGTGCATATGTCTGTCCTTTCTGGAATCTCTGTTTTAATGTCACTGAACTCAGTTTTTCTCCAGAAATGGGGATTATGTTCTATATCTGGCCACTTTCACAAAACTTAGCTGCTGTAGGGCTGGCAAAGGAACACTGGACAAGGTTATGGAATTATCTGGGCAGACAGTACGGTTGAAATAAAGCAGCTAAGGGAAGGTGCAGGTTTTGTACCTGCTAAGCAACTTGTTAAAGTGGTTAATCTGCCATGCTGCGAATTGGGCCTTTGAAGATATTAGAGGTTTATTTTCTTTTCTTGCCAGTGAGTCTCTGAAGTCTGAAGACTTGAAGTTAGTGGCCAAGACATAGAGTTGGAGAGGTAAAATTGACACTCCCTCTACCCTGAGGCATGCAGTGAACAACATAGGAGACAATGACATGAGCAGTTCTTCTATGAAATATACTGGAGTTCTGCCTCAAATGTGAGACTTCGCAGTTCCAAACCAGCATCTCTGCAGTGTCCTTCAGTTAAAAAAGTAAATGCTTTCCCTCTGGGGACCACTTTTTAGTGGTCCACTTGAGGCTCAAGGTAGCATGCAAAAGAGTTACTAGACCTTTTGTCTGTGGCTGTGTCACTGGTGCTCCTTGTCAGAGCACAGCATTTCCGTTGGAGCAGCAGTGGATATAAATGTTGTGGCATTCAGGCAGTTGTCTTTATGCATTTTCTTTTCTCTTGCTGCTGAGTCCCTGGTGAGGAATGACAGAGCTCTTCTGTAGCTTTTCTGTGTGCAATTTGTGAATGCACGTCAGGAACACAATTCAACCCTGAACTGACTGATGCCTTGAGGGACACCGTGGGATGCACACAAGGCTGAAGGAAGCAGCAGCAAATGTGCCAGCACTTCCTAGTCTGTTTGCAGTGCAAGCCTGGTCATTTGCCTCCAGCTGCTGACTCTCTTTAATCATAGAATGGTAAGGTTTGAAGGGACCTCAAGGATCATCTAGTTCCAACCCCCTGCCATAGGCAGGGACACCTCCCACTAGTACAGCTCACTCAAGGCCTCATCCAGTCTGGCCTTGAGCACATCCAGGGAGGGAGCATCCACAACCTCCCTGGGCAACCTGTTCCAGTGCCTCACCACTCTTACTGGAAAGAACTTCCTCCTAACATCTAGTCTAAATCTTCCCTCTGCCAGTTTAAGCCCATTGCCCCTTGTCCTGTCATTGCAGGACCTTGTAAATAATCCTTCCCCAGCCTTCCTGTAGGCCCCCTTCAGATACTGGAAGGCTACTATCAGGTCCCCTCGAAGCCTTCTCTTCTCCAGGCTGAAGAGCCCCAACTCTCTCAGCCTGTGCTCATAGGAGAGCTGCTCCAGCCCTCTGATCATCTTTGTGGCCCTCCTCTGGACCCGCTCCAACACTTCCATGTCCTTCCTGTGCTGAGGGTTCCAGAACTGCACACAGTACTCCAGGTGGGGTCTGACGAGAGCAGAGTAAAGTGGCAGAATCCCCTCCCTTGCCCTGCTGGCCACACTTCTCTTGATGCAGCCTAGGACTCGGTTGGCTGTCTGGGCTGCATGTGCACACTGCAGGCTCATGTTGAGCTTTTCATCAACCCAGACTCCAAGGTCCTTTTCCTCAGGGCTGCTCTCCAACCATTCACCACCCAGCCTGTATTTGTGCTTGGGATTGTGCCTACCCAGGTGCAGGACCTTAATCACTGCTGAACCAAGATGAGCCTATGCTGTCGTGGGTCTGTGCTTGCTTAAGTGAGCTCAGTCTTGTTACTGAGTCTAAATGAAAACTCTTTTACACATTCAAACAGTTGAGCTCAAATACAAGCTTGGCTCCAGAGCACTCTAGAAGCCCTTTGTGCCAAGTCTGCAGTAGTACAGAGACCTGAGGAGACTGTCAGCATACTCCTGCAACCAGGTTTTAATGAAGTGTACTGTGGGTACTCTTGAGCCTGGAATTGGAACTGGCAACACTGATAGAAAATCTCTAAGTTAGTTTTAGGGACCTTGCAATTCATTCTTTGCACTAAAGATCTGGATCTGAAACGCTGCGTGGCAGGGATACAGGAGAAGCATGGTATGCAGAACTGTAAGGATGGGAAGGATCTTGAGAACAGTGGGAAGACAATTTGGAGCCAAAAGCCTGAGGAACATTGCAGAGCTGTAGTGAATTGAATGCAACCAGCACTTGTTATTTCAGGTTCCAGGCAGTTGCGTTATGTGTCACTGGCTTCCTCACCTTCTGCTCCCCATGTTGTGATTTTGGTCTATTAACGCTGACTGGACTTTTGGTGTGAGTACCTGGTCTGATGATTTTTATTCATTTTGTGGTTACTGAGTTGCTACCTTGTAACACAGCTGTCATGACTCACTTCTTAACATACTAAAGGTGCTTGGTTCAATTCTCTGGTCATGCTATGAGAGACACAAAGTAGGGCTAAAGGTTGAAGGTAGTGAAGGGACAACAACAACCCTCCCTGACCACCCAATCCTGACTTTGTCCAGCATTACCAGAGGGAGATGAGACTTCTTCCGTGTTTGTCATGCCCACTTTCTCATGGAGGGAAAAAACATGCTAAACTGATGCTGCATGTTTATTTTTTCTGTTTGGGGTTTTGTTTTTCCTTTCTTAATTTCTGGAAATGCAGTGCAGGAGGAGCACCTACTTCTTGGCACTATCTCAGTTTCCCTCACATTGTGTGTATCTAGTCTGTTGGAGAAGCCTGATGCTGGAGGTAGGAAAACTCCCTGTGCTGAGTGTCTGACCCCCTCCTCCTCCCTTCACAATGTTGTTACTGTTGCATCTGCTCCCCAGCCTCCTGGGCTCTTCAGCGGGGGCTCCATCAAGTTTGTGTGACCTTAGCACTGTATTCATGCTGGAGGAGTTACCTTCTGTAATGATGTCAACTGATGAGGTTAGGAGGATGGTGGCGGCCGCGATAAGACATGACATGTTCTAATGATTCGCCTTAGCGAGCTGTGTGTGTGTGTTGGGGGGAGCACAGAGGGGCTTAGAGAGGGGAGGTGGGGGCCCCACAGGTGCCGACAAAGACTTTGACCTTTGCTGCTATAATATCAGTGTTTCACAGGCAGGGCGGTTCGGTAACCCACTTTCAGCCCATCAAAAATTGATTTAATTGCAATTTTTTCCCCCAATTAGGAGCACTGGAGCTTAACTAATTGGAGTAATAGAGAGTAATAAGGCTCTGATAAAAAGCCTTCCTCTGCCTCCTTTGTATCTTGTGTCATCGCCTGTCAGAGGTCAGAGAGCTTGCATATTCTATTAGGCAGAGTTGCCTTCATTTGTACAAATTAGTTTACCCAACAGTAATTAAAATGCCAGTGCAGGTCGGGGAGAGCTGAATACAATTGATGGGCACGTTGGTGAAGGATTTGACAGCTCCGGTGGCCTCCCTTGCCAAAGCGTGTCAGTGCTGAATCAAAGGCTACACAAACCCACAGACCCGTGTGTTTAACCCGTGGCACCGTCAGCACCAACCAGTTCCTCTCTTCTCCACTCCCAGTTTTGGACTTACTTTCTCTTCTCCTTCTTTTCTCATACTGCTTGAGGCTTTTGAAAAGAGATGTTTCACATCTTTGAGTTGTCCTTCCTGTTAATCACTTTCATAATGCTACTGCGACCCCCCTGTCCTGTCTCCCTGAGTGCTCCCCCTTCTTTCCCCCCCACCTTCCACATTCCCAGCTGCAGGGCTCTGTCAAGTAATAACTTCTTTGTTTCCCAGTCTGATGAGTCTCTGCTTATAATAGTCTCCAAAATGGAACAATGATGTCCAGTTCCAAGGGGTGGGGGAGTGTGCAAGGAGGAAGGAACAGGCTCTTGCACGTGTCAAGCAGATTCTGGATTTGAAATCTCCAAGGAACAGAATAGGACTTGAGAAGCAATCTGTTTACAGTAGAGGGGAAGGGAGCAAACCTGGGGTGTGGGGGAAGTTCAGATAGAAGAGATTGGAAAGAACCTGAAGGAACTCAAGTTCCTTCATGCTTGCATTGCAGGGTTCCTAGCTCAGGCAGTGCCTACTCTGGAGGCTGGGTTGGCAGTGAGGAAGTTATGTATTGTACAGTGGGATTTGTATCTCTCAAGCTGAGACCATTTGCAAGCCTCATGACAAGCAGCATCTTTCCAAAAGGTTTGGTGGGCAGGAACCTCTTTCCCTCTGGTTTATCCATATTTGGCAATGTTCTGTCCAGAACGAGGTAAAAAGGGATGCTACAGGTGGCATGAAACTTCATAGTTGGTACCTTTGGAGCAGACATGGGATCATTGCAGCTTGGACTGTAGCCAAAGCACTACTGCCATTGCCAGAAATGCCATGGGTTATTCAACAGTCACAAATCAGAGAGAAGTTACCGTGTTTCTCCCAATAGTATTGCCAGGATGTATGTTCCTCCATCCCCTGTCCCAGTTTCTATTGAGGGAGGATGATCTCTAATGAAATGTGTCTTCTGTAGCATAAAGATGGTTGGCTTCTAGAGAAGCAATTTTCTTTTTCTCATGTTTTCATTTTCCTCTCCTCTTCTTCTCAGAAGTTTCAAACAAGAAAGATAAGATCAAAGTATTAGATGAGCTGGAAAATGTCTTGCTTTGGACAACAAAACCATGCTGTATGTGAAGTATCAGTCTCTCAATTCTCTGAAAACCCCTCACCTTTCTGGTACAAGGAAGGTGAAAATACTGCTTTGGCTTGGTTGTTGTCATGACACTTGTTTTTACCTGCTGGGAGGTCCCTGTTGAAGACATGACCTGAGACGGAAGCTCTGCAATGGTGCTCATTTTCCTATTAGAGAAACCTTTTGAAGCAAACTTGTAGTCCTAGTACCCAGCAGCTTTCACAAGGCAAAGGAGAGCTTAGTGGGGGAGGGAGGGACTTCAAGACCATCTGAAGTTTGACTTAGAGGTTTCTGTGTGCCAAGCAGGTGCATCTGGTAGGCATCTGTGTACATCAGTAGTATCATGTATACTTCAGAGAGATAGGTCATTCCTGCAGTTATATGTAGGGTATCTTATGCTTTCCTCCTGTCTGACTCCTGAAAGCATTGTATGCAAAATAAACGACAATGACTAAACCAGTAACTCAGCTTGAGCTGTTTCTCTTGGGCAACTGGCAAGAACAGTTATGAAGACCAAAGTCCTTGCTTCTCTAGGCCAAAGGGTTTTGGTGTGCACTTTGTACCTATTAAGATAGTCTCACTGAAGGTAAACTGAAAGAATCAGTCCTGCTAGAAAGCTGCAGTTCTGGTGAACAATATTTTGGAAGCTTGGGAACCAAGCTTTACAAGTTCAGCTATAATTTGCATGTTGTTTTAGACCTGTCACAGCTGACTTGTGTTGCCTTTTCACTTGAAGTGAAACTGGCACTTCTGCAAGATTCCCAGTTCTTAGAGGCCTGGGGGATTGAAAATGTTTGCTTGCAGAGCAGACTCAGGGTGAAGAGGGGCCCTGTATTATTCCTGGAAATCCAGACTTCCAAATTAGTTTGCTCCCAACCTTTAACAATTTTTCATTGGCAGTTTCTTGTCAATGTTTTGTGAATGCTACTTTCTAAGCGTGGCAGTGAAGGTGCCCCACTCTTCTGGGAGAAGTCTTATCTTTGCTTGCTAATGGGCTCCAACCTGCTAAAAGATAAGGCCTGCAAACCTGATCCTGCTGAGGTATGAGACAAAATTCCTGTTGACTAAATGGAATCAGCTTTACCCAGAAGAGACTTTTTTTTGTGGCCTGGGGCCTCTGTGCAATGCTGGAGAGAAATCTCTTCGTCTAATGCATAGATGGTTTGGGGTTGACTTTTTTTTTTTTTTTTTTTTTTTTTTTTTTTTTTTTTTTTTTTGGTGGTAGCTGGGGATAAGGACTAAAGAGGGAAAACTGAAGTCCAGAACTGACAGCATGAGTGGGGATTAGACCTTGCTGTTCCTCCCACCTTTTTCTCCCTGATGGTGTGCCTCCATGCTAATTTAGACCTGTATCAACCATCAAAGCTTTGTGCATACCTTTTGCACAAAGGGAGCTGTCTCCCATGTGAGTGTGTTCTCTGCTGGGACAGTCGGTTTGTCCCCCAAAAGAAAAATCTTAAGCACCCAATTGCCTGCTTGACTGACTCCCTGACTGCTATTATGTTTCTAACCACGGTAATTGGCTTTGGTAGTTATTAATGGATTATGTTTGAGGAGGGAGGGACAGAACCCAACACCTAGCTTGGTAGCTGAGAGACTCCCTCACCAAAGTGCTGCTTTGCAGACCTAGGGTTTGACCAGTGAGCTGTCAGAGCGGGTGTCTTTTGCATGTTTTCTTCTGAGATGGGAGATACTGGCAAAAGGGAGATGTTCCCCCTCGTCCTGTGCTTTGTTAAAATGCAGTCAGGCATTGACCATGTATGAAATAATGCACCATTTTTCAGTTGGTCCTCTTGGCTGCTGCACAGCAACAGGAATTACCTTTTGCTAGACTCCAGTAAGGGACTTTCATGAAGAATCACAGAATTAACGAGGTTGGAAAGGACCTTTGAGATCATGGGCTAAACCATGGTGCTGAGAGCCTCATCAAGGCTCCTTTTAAACACCTCCAAGGATGGTGACTCCACCACCTTCCCATTCCAATGCCTATCACTCTTTCCATGAAGAACTTCTTCCTGACATCCAGCCTAAAGCTGCCCTGGTGCAGTTTGAGACTGTGTCCTCTTGTTCTGTCACTGGGTGCCTGGGAGAAGAGACCAACCCCCACCTGGCTACAACCTCCTTTCAGGTAGCTGTAGAGAGCAATAAGGTCTTCCCCTCCCTCCTCCTTGTCTCCAGGCTGAACAACCACAGCTCCCTCAGCTGCTCCTCGTAGGGATTGTGCACCAACCTCCTCACCAGCCTTGTTGCCCTTCTCTGGACGCATTCAAGCATCTCAAGAAGAATGTGTACACCCTGTGGCATCTGTGTAGGGAACCCTTTGTGACAGGTACATAGAGCCAACAGCATGTATGCTGCCAAAGAACCTGGGGTTTTGCATGTAAGACAGCCTGGTTGGAGAGACTTTGAAGTATCTCTGGTGCTGCAGGCCTTGTCTAACCCTAAGGGGCATCTAGGGACTGCTGAACCTGTGGACACCTTCAAGGTACATGTGTTTGGGTAGAAGTAATAAAGAAGAAGAAAAAAAAAAAAAAAAAAAAGAAGGAAAGAAGCTTTGTAACTGTAGCTCTTCTTCAGTTGCTCAGCTAAACCACAGCTAAGAGGAGTCCTGAGTTCTGTCCCTGCTTCTACATGGCTCTCCTCTGACTTTGAGTTGAGTGTGTGTACAACTTTGCCGCTCAGTGCTTTGCAGCACCACTGGTAGTGGTTTTCCCAAAAGTCAAGAACACTGCAGGAATGCCTTCCTGATATACTAGAGGCATGGAGACCTTGCAGTTTTGAAAGGAAGAATGTTGTAGAGGATCAAAGGAATGTTTGAGAACTGCTATTTTTACAGACATGATATTATTCCCTTATTTTGCTTTCCTCTTTCAGCTGCCAGCCCCATGTCATGCTGCAAAAGATGTTTAGGCAAAGCATAGAGCTGGCTTTTATTTAAAGAAGGCTCAGTTTCCTGCACTTGTGCTATCCTTGTTGCAATGACTTAAATGTAATTTTGGCATTTTATTCTCAGTAGCTACAATAAATGTGGTTTTGTGCGAGGCCATTTGTAGCTTACTTAGAAATCTTTGTGTGAGCTGCTTTTTCTTATTTGGACTGAGGCTAGGAAGTTGGCACGGAAGAAGCAGTATGGTATGGACACCCACAACACCTGTGTTCCTGATCCTTGATATTTTAAGGATTTCTCTCTGTCTTATTAGCTAGTTTGAGGCCACTGGCTGTCAGACAACTTCTGGAGCTAGCATGTGCAGCAGAGACATAGCATTACCAAAGAGGACCTTGAAATGGACCCTGCTGTGGAGTGTGAACTGAGCCAAATACTGTTGCAGGATTGCTGTGCTGCTGCTTTCAGTGACTGCTTGAGCACTGGGAAGGGCAACCTGATCCAGCTTGAAATTGGCCCTGCTTTAAGCAGGCTGGACTGGAGACCTCTGTTCTGTGATTTGTTAGGCCTGTGATGCTGTAACCAATTCATGATTTTGCTCAGAAGTTGGCAGCAAACAGAAGAAGTGAGCCATGAAGTGGGAAGTTAGAGGGAATTTTCCAGAGGGTCTTTTCTGCAGCTTACAAAGCTGACTTTGTACGAAGTGTGCTGAGTACTGTGCTGTTTTGAAAATGTCGTTGTAATTTACAGCTGGTACAGGCTTAGGTATTCTCTTCATGCGTGCAGATAAATCCTTTGTAGTTGTGACCTGCTGCATTGAGGAAGCTCAGCTACTGGAGAACTGTAGAGCACTTCTCCCTTTGCTGCTGCATGCCCCAGGTGAACTGCAGAGGAACATGCTGAAGTAGTCTGGAACCAGAATTAAGAGTCTGTCTTATAGCCTGTTTTCTCTATCTTGCTTGTGCACTATTTCTTTGGAAGATGAGAGTTAGTAAGTGTTTTTTGATGTTTGTTGGTTTTTTTTTTGGTTTTTTTTTTAACAGCTCATTCGTGACTGGGACAGCCTGCTGTGGACACCCCTCACCTCTGAGAATCTGGGACCTTGAGAGGTGAGTGAGCTTCCAGGTTACAGGGAGGAACTTGACGGGAGAGGTAAATAACGATGAAGAATGCAGTACTGGAGGTGTTGTAAAATCATACTTCTAGTGTGTGTAGGCAAGGGATATTTAAACACAAAATGTGGGACAGAGTAGGGGCTGGAGCAGACCTGGAAAGGTGTGTTGGGGGAGTTCAGTAGGGAGCAACTTGATTTTTCTTCCCATCTTTCCTAGCTGATGGCACAGCCATCCTGGTTTCTTCCTGTTACTCCTGTACAGTAAGAATAGATCCATTACACTTTCCTTTTCATCTGTCTCAGTTGATACTTCAACCTGAAAAAGAGGGATGAGGAAGGTGGCCTGCATCCTCCCGCTCACCTGGTTGTCTGTGGTGCTCAGGAGGCAGAGGCAAAGATAGACTCTACACTCATTTTGTCCTGACTGGTGTTTCTGGTAGCTTGGGGAAGTGAGGAGTGGCAACAAGTTATCTATGGAAGTGATTTAGGCTTGTTGTCTTCTCTCTGTCTTAATAATCATTGAGGAGGTTAATTGCTGTGGCCTCTGGTTTGGGGCTGTTGAGTAGTTACTCTTCAGTGAAGGTGCTGACCTTAGCAACTAGGGAAATGCTGGGCTCAAATCCTGATGTGAGACTCAACTGCTAACAAATTTGAAACTCTCAGCCTGGGGGTCTTTGGGTAGTGATGGACAGATAGCAAATATTTGGCAGGATTATTGAACAGAAGCTCAGCTTTCGAGAACTGGTGTGCCCTCCATAGGAGTGGCATGGCACAGATTATGAAGGGAGTGCTGTCAGGATTGGGGTGAGCTGGTGGGCTCTGGAAGGGGAGAGAAGGAGGGTGATAGCAGAAGGAGCCTGAGGTGTCTCAGCAGAGCTGTATTTGGGTCAAAGAGGTAGAGGAGGATTGGTCTGGCTGTAGGGCTGACCTGAGGGTAGCTACCTTCTAATCTGTAGTTCAGGTAGTTTAGATTGAGTCAATTGCATTAAATACAAATATAAACCTATTTGTTTTTCTCTTATATAACAATTTTTTTTTTAAATGTTGCATCCCACAAAAGGCAAACTAGACCAGGAAAGATGGTGCCAGTGCATTCAGCTGTGGTGAATGTTTTTCAGTGATCTAGTCCAGTAGTGCCTTTGGAGTAACCCAGAAGAATGCAGGCTGTGCTGTGGTACCCCTGCCCATCAAGTAACAGAATCACAAGGGCTGTCCTTGAACAGAGGTATCTAATAGGGGTGAGGAGATAGGCAACCCTCTCCCCCCCTGTCCCAGCCTCTCTGACAGCCTTTCCCAAGGAAGCTTGAAGAGATAATAAAGCTGTGTAGAAAATGGGATTAAGGTAATGAACAGGCACAACGGAGTTTGATCTTTCAATAATGTCAAAGCCTGAGTGACAGGCAAATAAAAAAGCCAAGCCAACCTAGGCCACTGGGCCTCTGATGCAATGGCTGGAGTGTCAAACTTATTCTTCCCTCTTCACCTGTCACAGCTGGAATGCACCATGCCAGTGGGTCTTTTCCTCTCTGGGGACCTGTGTGTGAACTGGGAGTCTTGTCAGCACGTGCAGGGCAGGAGACTGAGTAGGGAGCACAGCCAAGAAACCAGCAAATGAAGCTTGATGTGATTGTTTGTAGTGAGTGAGTGCAGGGCTGTCCTTTCAGGTCTTGACTTCTCTGTAAACTGTTTGTTTATTTCAGCCCAGCAGAGTTTTGGATTAATTTTCAAAGGTTACATCAGTTGCCAAAACCATCTTAAAGCTACTCAAGACTGAAAAGCTCCTTCTGTGCTCAGTGTTCCCTTCTAACATCTGGAAGGGAGAGACAGGCCCCCTGAGTTTTCAGCTTACCCCTTCTTTATGGCCACAAGGGCCAGAGTCTGACCCGCAGAGGCCGAACCCAAGGACGTTATCTGAAAGAGCAGAGTCCAGGCAAATTCTTTGTCAAAAAAAATAGGTAGAATACAGTGATGCTTCAGATGTGTTCTTTAAAACCACAGGATTCTTACCACCACTTAGATGTTTAGTGCTGTCCAAGACCGGTTAGTTCAGTGAGCTGGGATTTTACTATGTGGGGCTGTAACTTTGCAGCAGTTTCTGTGGCATTTTCTTCCCTTGGAGTAGGTGGTCTCTTTCCCCAACAGCTGAGAGCTGGAACACACTACAAAAGGATTTAAAGCTTAAATAACCTTTTGTGTACTGATCTTCTTAGTTCCAGGCCAGATAAGTCCTTGGCTGGTGCTTGTAGCTGTTGGTCCTGGTATGTGTTTGTATTTACAACCTTTGCTGTTCCCTGACCCTGGGGCTGCCATTTTCATCCCTTTACAAGGAAGAGCATAATATCTTCACCTCGAAATATGTTCTGGTCTTTGAAAAGGGCTTGGTTGGGTTGGATGGCAAGGAGAGATTTTTTTCATGGGGAAAGGAAGCGCCTCTTGCCGCATCCCACCCCCACAACTGTCTTTCATTTCTGACTCCTGAAATGATGGTGTCGGATCAAAGCCACAACAGGCAGCAACAAGCAATTGTCAAGGGGAGTCTAAAGCAGGGGAATGACCGCGTAATGCCAAGACGCTCTCTCTTGATGGCTGGAATTCCAGCTGCTGCTACACCTGGCCCTTTCTCCTTTAATGAGCAGGGGTTTTCTTCTTTTCCTTTATGCTTTTGAAGCTGGCTAGCTGCACCTCTGGAGGACGTATCTCATATCACAGACGCTACATTGCACCATCTGATTGCTTTTAGATGTGGGGAAGTTGCTGGGGATGTTGCCACTCAGGATCAAGGTGTGTGGATTGAGGGCAACTGTGAATAATTTCAGTCATTAGAGGTCTGCACAGGAAAGAAGAATGACTAACCGTGTGGGCTACTGGATACCAACGTGTGTCCTTGCATCAAGTATCAGGCTTTGCTGACTTCTTTCAAGTCCCCTTGCCCCTCTCTGCTAGTAAAGCATATGATGGCAGCTACCCGTCTTGTAGGCCAGGGACCTCTTCTCCCTTTTTGCTTTCCCTGCTGAGGCCTTCCTATGTCACTACAAGTGCTAGTGTGTGGCTCATCTGAACAGCCAGTTCAGATGGAAAGCAAGAGAAAAATAAACTTTCTTCAGATCCTGTTCATCTTTCTGTCTGTCTCTTCCCATGTCCTGACTCTGTTGGAGTTTAAACTCCTTGGGAAATGAGTGTGACACTACTGGAAACAGGCTGTCATCTACCTGAGGAGAACTGTTGCTCCCCAGCCTAGGTTGGTGGTCTACATGTCTTTAGGTGACTCATGCCTTGCAGGGTATTTCTCCATAAGTAGGATACTCCAGAGTTCACTTTGCAGCAGCTCTTGGAGATATTCTGCCAAGCCCAGACCTTGAAATGGACCAGTGTGTTGCCTGGCATGTTAGCCCTCATGCTATGAACACTTTGAATGCACAAGTCCTAGGTTTTCTTTTCCTGTGACACAACATGACAGATGCAGGGCATGAGAGCTGTTGTGAAAACTGAGCCAAAGTTAGCTGTGCCCTGCAAACCATCCCAGATCCTCTACCTTTTAAACATCTAGTCTTCGTCCATCTCCTCCCCCCTTTTGAAAGCATTTTTGGCAGAGTGTTCTTTTTGTTTAAGAACCCTCTAATTTCTTGTTGGGTTTCTCTCCCTCTCCTGAGCCCTTTGAAAGTGGCTTTACGCTGTCACTGACACCAAACTGACACTTTGCGTTTCCCCACTTCTTATCCCTTTATGGCAACAGATGTTGAAATTTTGTATCCCTTTTATCTGTCCCTCTTTGCCCTCTTCCTGTAATTAGGTTTCCCTTGTTAGCAGTACAAAGTGGCCCGGTTTGCTGCCTGGCCTTTTGAGCCATTGTGTCTGAGCACATTTTTTTTCTTTTCCTCCTCTTTAGGAAGAGTTCCTTCCCCCTTAAGTAATAGGCAGGGTGTGGGCCAAAGCTGCAGCTTTTTCTTGTTTCTTTGTTCTCCATTTATCTCTGCCACCTTTTTCAAAGGGATGGGTGGAAAAAAAAAGTAGAATGTGCATGGAAAGGAAAGATACAGAGTTGTTTCTTGACCGTTGGCCCCTGCTCTGCTCTTCAGGTGTTCAAGGCAGGTGCCTTTGACTATAAATTTTGTGGAGACTGGAGGTAGAGGATTCATGACAGTAGCTGGTGAGTGGAGGAGAAGGGAGATTCAAGTGTATGGCTGATGCCTTCAGCAACAGGTTGGGGAGGAGTCTTGCAGGGTAGCCAGGCAGCTGCTGAGGAGGTTAGTAATCCGTGTTTGCCTCTAGTGCTATTGCATTGTGCTTTTTCTTTCCAAGAACCAACATGTTACCATGATAAGGAGTTGACTGAGGCTTGATAACTTGCTGCTGCTTGGTCTCTCTGGTACATGCTTCCATGGGACCCTTCCAAGGTTACATCTGTCTGTTCACTAAGGTGGGCAAGAATTATTTGCTGTCTTTCAGATTTTGATGTATATTGATCTGCATCCATATTGGTGGCTTACTTTAGAGCCATTGAGTGAGTGAACATGAACAATTGTCAACAAAGGAGGAGGGATTTAAAACTTGGGCTCCTTGTGCTGTTCTTAAACAAGTGTAATTTGGCAATTGCCTTATATAACACTGAACACCCTGGTTAGCTGATCACTAGTGATGCTTTCCTGTTTTATTCCAGTCCTTCTTGGCCTTCTGTCATGCTCAGGTTTTTTTGGTGTTTGTTTTTTTTTTTTTTTCTTCAATGGGGAAATAGTTAAATGAAATTAGAATCTGCAGCACAGTTATAAAGATGGCTAAATGTTTTCAATAAAAGCTTTTAACATAAAAACTTGGCCTAGGATACACAAGTAGACTTCTTAGTGTTGTGTTCTAAAACAAGTTCTGCAGAAGACCATTTTCTCCATAGCTTTGAAATCCAAGGTTTAAACAAGTTTGAGACCCTCTAATAACAAAGGGGATTTGTTCAGTGAAGGGAGCAGATGGATTCAGAACTGGAGCTGGTAGATAAAAAGAAAGGTAACTGACTTCAAAAAATGAGGAGTCTCCTAGGAGTCACCTAGACATTTAAACTATATTTATCCAGTTACAGAGAAGTGGGTGGATATGTCTGGTAACAGGAGAGACAAACAATAGCAAGTATTATTATGACACTGATTAAGTTGTACAGGATTTGAGAGGCAAAATAATCGTAACACCATTCTGTAGATGCAGAATGTCCTGCTTTTCTGTAGATTCATCACACCAGGTGTTATATTTTTCTAAAGAAATTCTCTCCAGGCTTTGTGGGAAAGAGAATCCCTGCTCCTTTCAGGCTTGGATTTCTTTCTCAGCATCTGTGTCTTGGCTGAACACAGTTTTAAATTCCAATGAACAATCCAAAACTTGCCTAACAGTGAGCTAAACAGCTTTCTGGGATGCACTTACATCAGGAAAGTGAATGCAAATGTGTCTCCTACTGCCACCACTCATGCAGTGGAGGGATCCAGAGATGGTTGCTCTTTCTCAGATGACTGCTCATTGCCTTTTCCCAAGGTTCTCCTGCTTGTTTTTTGCTGTGCCATTTCCCCATCCTGTCTACAGATGGCTTTGGTTACTCTTTTAAATCATTAGTTTGAGGTATCCCCATTTATCCTTTGGTTAATCAGGAGCACAAACACCACGCTTTCTTCCTGAAATTCAAAGGAAAAATGGTTGATGAAGGGTTGAGGTCTGTTGTAGGGGAATTCTTGTCTTTAGGTGACCCTTTGTTGACCCATGTTAAATTAGTTTGGCACAACTGTCTTTGGATTTCTGATTTTGTCCTTGGGAACCATTCTCTCTGCAGTAAGGCAGAAAAAGTGGAGAGTTTGGATGTAGATCTAAGCAAAGAGGAAAGCAGATACTTCTTCATGGAGCTGGCAGTCCCAGCTGTGACATGAGCAGCAAGACTACATATAAAGAGATCTCCTGCTTCAGATGTGAATTAATCACTTGTCCATATGAAATTTCCTACTTCAATCCTGCAGCTCTGAACTGCAGGATTTCATTCTCTTGTTCTTGAGATCTTGGGTGTTGTTGGAGACAGGGCACTAGGCCTATGGTCAACTACTTGAGGTAGTGCTAGAGAAACCTTACTGCTGGAGGGAGCCTTTTAAGTGTCTGCCTTTTGGGTGACTGTTCCTTTTTGCAGACTTTGTTGTGTTTAGAGCTCTGTCTCTTGGCTATAATGGATAGCTTCAGTCTTGCCTGTGTAGTGTATCGCCTATGGTATACATGTGATCTTAAAACCTTTCTGGGCCTTGTGGTTCTTTACTGATTTCTGTGTGATTTCTGTGGGATCTTTTGACATTTTCTTTCTAAACCTTCTCTCATAATCTGGACTCTTCCAGCTTCCTTTTGCAAAGAAGGGCTCTGGTGCGTCTTAACCTAAAAGTAGAACTCTTGTAAGAGGAAGAACATCCAGGTATTTATCTTAAACCTTTTCCTCCCCATGGCAGTCTTGGGCCTGTCTCACTACAGACAAGCATGAGGCCAGGTTCTGCCCCTCAAATATGTGCGTGTCCAGGGCATGCTGTGGCCTTTGCACTCCCGTTCAGGCGTATTTATGACAACCTTACAAGACCCTGAACAATTGGAGAGCATGGGTGGGGGCTGGACTCTCCAAGCACATCAATCAGTTTCATCCCTCTGAACCAAAGCAAAAGCAATCTTTATTTTTCCCTGGGTTGAGAGAGAATCAACAGAGGCAGGAGAGAAGAATAGGAAGGAGTGAATGAGGAACCCCCTCTGCCACTGGCTGGCAGTAGCTCATTTAAACAGATGGCTTTGTTTTGATTTGGAGACTCCATTTTTTTGTCTCCCCACTAAAGGAGACCTGCAGAGCTCTGTCCAGAAAGGGAGCAATACAGCCGCCTGTTCCCACACAAGTGGGGCGAAAGGCGAGAGGCTTTCAGAATTCCCTGCTTCTTTTCCTTGCCTCCTCCTTTTTTCTCTTCCCCCAAGAAATCACAGTTTGAGAGAATTCCCCCCTACTCCTCCTGTTGGAAAGAAAGACAGAGAAGACATTCTTGACATTCTTTGCAGAGAAAAGGGGTTAAATGTCTGAATTTGGGGGTCACCATGTTATACAAATTGCAATCTAATCGTTTTTGCAAGAACACACGTGTGCTAAGAAAAGGAGCCATGGACAAGAAAGAAAAGGGGACAGACAACCTTTTTTGTCCTATCTTCTTTTTTGTGTCGCCCCAAGGTTTTGGACTATTGTCACGTCCTGTCTCTCTCCCCTCCTCACCCCCGAGAGAGAGAGAACATTGGTTTTATAGTTAAATTGGTTCGTAAAGCAGAAGGGCTTGGTGCCATTTCTGTTTGTTTTCCCAAATAAAAGCCCCAGCAGGGTCTCTTTTGCACTGTTGTGGCTTTATTTGAAGAAACTGGCTTTTTCCCATAGCCCAGTGTGTCAGTTTATCCTCTGAACTTAACCTTACGGGAACCCGAACAACAAAAACTCACAGGGTCCCAGAGCTGGAAAGGTAAAGAAATTGTATCTTTTTATTGGACCATTTAAAGCGTGTGTGGGCCAATTCAGTGAAAGCAGAAGAAAAGGAGGCAGAACTCCCTCTTCTGTGTCTCTCCCTGCAACACAATCTTAAACCATCGTTGGTGTCATTCCCCCCTACTGCCTCAAGCCCCTTCAACTGCATTGAGGAAGCTGAAAGAGGCATTTCTCCTGAAAATCAGTCATAACAGCATCTTTGAGCCATTTCACGTGAAGGTGTTCACTCAGTTCTCCAAGCCAGTCCCACATCTCACTGCAGGAATTAATAGCCTTAATTAAATACAAGGGTAGCCTTTGGGGAGAATAACTCAGAAGAATAACATTGCTGCGGACCTAAGCTTCTCCCTATGAACATTACAGATGTTGTTTGACCAAATCTTTGCCTTCTTAGTATAAGCTGTTGTATCCCCTGGGTGACTCTGCTGCTGTTGCAAAGCACCTGGAAGAGGTGAGATCGCAGCTTTTCCCTTTGGATTTGGTGTGTTCTTCAAGTTGGATGACAGAAGTTGTGCAAATGCCACACTCTAGATAATTCTTTTTAAATGGATTTTGTTTCTTTTCTCTGTGTGATACTCAGCTCAAATACCTCAGTGTTTTGAACTGAACAGTGCTCTTTCTACTTTTTTTTTTTAAAGTATGTGCTTCCCACCTGACTTGTTTTAAGTAGTTATTGGAATTAGGATACTGGTTTAGAGCTCTGCTCAGTTTGAGTAGTCACCTGCTTAGATGCAATGGCTTCTTCTCATTGATGGATGATCACAGTTGGTAGATGAGGTTTCCAGAGCAAATATGTCCTCAATTTTGCACATCTGTTTTCAGCAGATGTTCTGAATTCAGCAGTTTCCTAGAATTTGCATATTTGTGTAATATAATTTCTAGTGAATATAGGTCACTGTAAATTGATGGTGGGGGGGAAATGTTTATTCTTTCATCCCAACTTTTGGAGTGTAGTTCCTGTGTATTAGAAACAACTGGCCAAGACCAGCAAGAAAATGAGCAGAGTGCTGGGAAGGATGTGTAGACTTCTTTTGAGACTTCACTAATAGCTGGAGTCCATGGAAATCCTGAGCTTGATGGTTACACAAGTATTTGCTGTGGCTTGGGAGGCCTTATATGGCTTTAACTTGGTAACAGCAGCATCCCATGCATTATCTGGAAACTAACCATATGGGCTTCGCCAAGATTGGTCTTAGTTTGTCTTCACAGTGCTGCAATGAAAAGAAAAATCAACCTAAACAAACTGCTTTCTGCCATTCCTTGGTAGTTCACTTTGCTTTCATGCTAGAAGGCTGATGATAGCAGTGCTTATGCCTATATTACCATCTTTGAAAGAGTGAAAAACAGAAATCCCAAACAAATAGCTTAAAAGTAGGGGGTTTTTAGGTCTTGTTTTCTGAAGAGTATGGGAACTGTTGGAGGTTCTCTGTAGGGTTCTCTGTACTGCCTTTCATTTATGGGTCATCCATTTGATAATTTCCCAGGGACAAGGACTTGTTTAAACATATTGTCCTATCAGCAAGGAGTCCTGAGCCTGGTGTTAACCTGGCATTCCTGTGCTGGGGACAAAATGGGCTGCTGGATTTGCTCTGGCTCTGTTCCTTGTGGGCTGGTGCCAGATTACTGGCAATATGACTTTTTAGTATGTCTGGAGGCTTAAGAAAAAGCAGGAGAAACTAGGAATATCTGTGGTTTCCAGATCAGTAGTGGGAGCTTACCTGTGTGTCTGTAGGTGCTGGATTGGTGTGATGGTTTGGGAGTTGTTGTTCCCCCCCTCCCCCCCCCACTTTGTAAAGTGATCCAGACTAGAACTCAACCAGGTGGAAGTTAAGAGATGAAGCTATGTTTACAGCTCAGCACAATATACAAGCAGATGTATACACTATAGACAGGAATATTTACAGAAATAGACAAGTTAAAGGTAATACAGAAACACAAGCCACCTCCCAGAAATCAGAGACCCCAGGAGGGGCTTCCAACCACCCTTCCACCTTCTCCCCACCCCTATACCTTACCCCAAGGTTTGCCTTACGCACAAGGTGAGCTTGGAGGATTGGCCAGGGGGGTTAGAAGAAAAGTGGTCAGTGAGATTGCTCAGCAGAGAGGAGAAAAAGGCAGAAGCTGCTAGACCGAGATGCTGTACCCCCAGAGACTCTGTTATCTGTTTTGAGTTCTTTTCTTAAACATCTCAGTAAGCCTATGAGTGAAGTAGACATCACCATGTTTTCCTTTTCACAGCCTTTAATACAATTTTCTCTATTAAAATATTTCAGTTAGCCTCAAACCAGCACAACTGGCTTGGGTGATTTGTCATTAAGGTGCTGAAGCAGGGAGCTCTGGTTCTAGATTGGCATTTACAGGAAACCTGGACTTTACAGGAATTGACTCCACTGGTTTGGAGCTGTCTCAGTGCCACCCAGTGCTGGGACAGAACCCTGGCACTATTGGCTCAGGTGGCTGAGTACAGAAAACAGAACAAACTACCTGGCTTGTCTGAAGAAGACCTGGCAGTGAAACAGCCCCTGCCTGCTACTGCTGAAGGGATAGGGTATGGTGGGAAGGTGGTGTGGATCTTCCATGCTTGGGCTTTGCAGTCACTTGCTGACTAATCTTTGTGACTGTGATGGAGTAGAGTGGATCTCTCCCCCAATAACTTATTATAAACCTACCCCAGAGTGAGTTGTAGTGAATTTACTCTGAATTTGGAAAAGTCAGAAAAAATGAAATTGTATTTTTTAAAATTTAAACTAAATAGAACAGTATAGAGAGAATAAACTATTACAGACTATAGTAACCTTAGAGAAGATGGGGATGGGGTCAGGCAGTGGCGAAGCAGCACGCAGCAGGGGAAGGTAGCAGCAGGCATAGCAGAAACAGCAAAAATGAGATACAAGCTGTGTTTCCTGACATAATGCTTTTGATGCTCCACTGAAATAGTATTAACTTACCCATTGTTGCCATATTATGGCCTATCCTTGGAATGTTTACCTCTCCACTCAGAAACTCCACTTCTAAGTTTCTCTGATCCTAATTTTTTTTTTATGTCTGAGCTGGAAATCTAGCTCAAATAGCCACAATGGCACATAACAAGAACAGGGCATGCTGGCCTCTGAAGCACTGAGGATCAGCTACCTGTTTTTTGGAAGGAATACAGAGTGCAGAGGGTGAAAAAGGGCCCACAAAGGAAAGGAGAAGTCTGTTCCTTGCTGCATTTGGCTGGTGCTGGTGATTTCTGCAAGCTGATGAGAAACAAGGTTTCTTAGCTATCATACTTCTTTCTGTCCCTTGTTGAGTAGGTATCTCCTGCCCATGTTAGTTGTTAGACCAGCATATCCCAGATGGATTTCTATCTGCTGCTTTTCTGTTAGCTGTTGATGGGTTATCTTGACCCTTTAATAAGTTATTAAGAATTAACTGTGGATTTTGCTCCCTAGGAAGTAGAAGCTCTTGGGAACTGGGGATTTATTGGTAGGGAGTATCTGAAATAATGAAAACTGGACAACTTGTAGACACACAATTTGTGTTGATCCCAAGACAGAGTTGTGGCAGGGAGCTGCCTTCCCAGCATGGACTCAGCATGGCTGTGAGGATGTGGAGCTAACCTGGCATAGTGGTAGCTGGTCCAGAGACACAATCTGCTGAAAAATGGGGGAAATATTCATCATGTTCTGCATCTTTAGATGTGCCTGTGCCAGAAGGCCTAGGTCTTTTGGTTCGTGTGCCAAGCACAGTCTGGTTTACCTCCTGTGTGAGATTTTAAGAGCTTTGCTGTAGCAACTGACATGTGATTCTGCAACTGCTGACGGACTGCTGCTGTATCCAGGGGCTGGGCCTCCCACTCAGAAGATGCTTCAGCTGAGCTGTTCTTGGGGCAGGAGAATTGAACTGATTTACAAACCAGCAAAGCAAGGTTTACTTTGCTGCAGTAACTTGCAAGTATCTGTTCTCTTTTCCTGCCTAAAGCGCTTTTTTTGTTGTTTGTTTGGGGGGTTTTACTATTTTGTTGTTGCCTAGGCTAGAAGGTGGAGTGAGCCAGCTAGCAGAAGATATCTCCAGGTGTGCTACTGGTCTGCATGGCCCATGTGCAGATGCTTGTCCTGGTTTCCTCTTTTCAAGTGCCATGTTCTCAGAGCACCAGTCCAGGGGCTACCCAGTGAAGCAAAAAGCAGTAGTGTGCAGAAATGGAGAGAGGGCTCCAAGCTTTTGGTGCTGCCCAGAACTCACTGAGATGGCTTCCTGCTCCTGTCTGAGCAACTAACAGAGGGCTCTGCAGGTTGAGTGGTCTGGCCTCTTATGCATCTCACAGGTAGTCCAAGACTTCTTGTTTGGCAGAGCAACTCATTCTGCTTCATTCTTCTGTTGTACGTCTTGCTACTTTGAGCCACACAAAACTCACAGGATGAAGGCTTTATGGAACCCTTGACAGGAGTTGTGTGCATCCCTGTCTGTCCTGCTGTCTTTGTAGAACAGCAAATGAAGTGATCTGTGTGCTTGGAAAGGCAGGGGATTGCGAAAGTTCAGAGATGCCCATCGATGTCTTACTCCATGGAGAAGCTGAAGACCCATCTGCCCCAGCCGGACCCTGCAGCTCTTGCTCCCAGTGCTCAGACTGTGAGTGCTTCAACATCTCAACCTGCACACAGGTGCAGTGTTGCTAGATTGGTTTGCAAGTAACCTTCTAAGGGTTAATGTATTGTGAGGAGGTTGCAAAGGGCTGAAGCCTGGAATCCCCTCGATCCCTTGCCTGGAGAAACACAAAGTCCAATAAGCCAGCACCCCTGGATTCATGTTGGGGGGGATTAATTCATGCACTTGATGTTAAAGCTTGTCCGAGAGGTTTGCACGGGGGGGCCATTGCTAGGGCTGGTTGGCCTCTCTAAATGGTTGCTAGGGGCCTGGCATCAAGGGCCAATGTAGCTGCCCACAGCCACGGTCATGGAGGGAATTACACAGCCACAAAGAAATTGTTATTCTACATAATCTGCTCTTTGGAGAGTGACTGTGGGGAAACAGGCTGGCCCCAGCATGCCGCCAGCTCTGTGATCATAGAAGCGTGCTGGCTGCAAAGATCGGCCAGGGCTCGCCTTCTGATCCGGGGACACCAGGGCTTGAGGCGCTAATCTGCTTTATCAGCGATTTCTCTCTCCTGACACAAAGGTGTTTACTTGTTTTAACATCTCCCGGGACTCTATTTCTCCTTTTGTGTGGTCTTTATCCCCCCGACGAGGGCTTTAGCCCAGATTACAGACAGAATTAAGGCATTTGGCGATGTGCCTCAGAACTGTGTGATGCTGGATCAAGGAGCAGAAAGTAACAAAATAATGGGGGGAGATGCTGGGAGTGACCCCACTGTGGGATCCATGCTATCGGCTTTCAGGACCGCTTCATTGTCCTGAGAACCAGGAGCCTGTTGGAGAGGGGTGGCTATGCAGCAGGATTTGAAAAGCAGGTGTTTCAAGGTTTATTGTGCCTGGCATTTGTGATTTAGAGGGTTTGAGGAGGAAAAAAAAGGAGGGTTTGCAATAAGGTGGCCATTTCAAGCACCTGGGCAGATTATCCCCTTCATGCCCCAAGAGTCTGCCGTAGTTGGGTATTGCTGGTGGTTGAGGCAGGTGTAGTGATACTGGAGATGGGCTGTGCCCTGTGCCTGATGCAGTTTCATGTGGCCTGGGGAAGGGGCTCAAGCTCCTTCTTTAAGCTTCGTAGGGTAGGCCCTCACCGAGCACCATCCCACCTAGTGAGCTGCTGGTTCTAGGCATGAGCAAGTACAGAACCATAGAGCCATAAAGCATCTGGCTTAGAACTTCATGGAGATCTTGCTTTTGCTCTTTCAGAGCAAGCAAGGACTCAAAGGAGGAGGGAGTCAAAACCAAACAAACAAAAAAAAAAAGCTTGGCCTTTGGAAAGTTGTCTCCAGACAACCCTGGAATGGTTGCCCTTGGTCTATCACATTCAGCCCTAGATATGCTGTTTGCACTATGCAGTGTAACTGGAAGCGAGCAGCCACAGCAGACTGGGTCAGGAGAGAATGATTTGCCTGTCAGTCTGAGCTGTGTGTCAAAGGTATAGGGAAATACTCTGGTATTTGAAAGACTGAGCATGGAATAAGATGAAACTGACCAGGTAAGTCGCTGTTGCAGATCGCCTGGAGTTTAACTAAATTGAGAATTGTCATGCTTGGAAGCAGAGCCCCATTATTCAGAGTACTTCTCCCAAGAAAAATGATCCCATTAGGGGTCAACTGTACCTATTCATAGAATCATAGAATGGTAAGGTTGGAAGGGACCTCAAGGATCATCTAGTTCCAACCCCCTGCCATAGGCAGGGACACCTCCCACTAGTACAGCTCACTCAAGGCCTCATCCAGTCTGGCCTTGAACACCTCCAGGGAGGGAGCATCCACAACCTCCCTGGGCAACCTATTCCAGTGCCTCACCACCCTCACTGTAAAGAACTTCCTCCTAACATCTAGTCTAAATCTCCCCTCTGCCAGTTTAAACCCATTGCCCCTTGTCCTGTCGTTGCAGGACCTTGTAAATAATCCCTCCCCAGCCTTCCTGTAGGGCCCCTTCAGATCCTGGAAGGCTACTATCAGGTCCCCTCGAAGCCTTCTCTTCTCCAGGCTGAAGAGCCCCAACTCTCTCAGCCTGTCCTCATAGCAGAGCTGCTCCAGCCCTCTGATCATCTTTGTGGCACTCCTCTGGACCCGCTCCAACACTTCCATGTCCTTCCTGTGCTGGGGGACTTCCTTGACACTTCCTCTTACAACCGTGACTCACAGTGGTCACTCCCCATTGGCAGTTAGTGGCTGGGGCAGAGAGAGGAAAACTGCAGGCTTTTACATTCTGTTAAATCACAGAAATGAGGTCTAGGAGACTTCTGTAACACTGTCTTTGCTCTGGCTAGCTGAATTGAAAGAGTGCTTTGCTTCTGAATGACTCTTCCACTATTGTGTTTCCTTGCAGTGGTCAGCTGTTGACCTGTTTAGGCACTGACTTCCACTGTGGAGCTGGAGTCCTTGATGTCTTCTATGAAACACCCTCCCTTCTCCTTTCTTGTGGGCATGACACCTACATCCGCTACTGGGACATACGGACCAGCACCAGGTGAGCCTACCCTGCTGCCACCTGGACCTCATGTGAGGCTCCTGGGCTTTCCCAGTGTGGTGCCTGGGGACTCACCTGCAGGCAAACTGGAATGCAGCGGTGGAGGAGTGGAAGCTCAACCTCCCTCTGGGTTGTGTTTCCCTCTCAGGAAGTGCGTGCAGGAGTGGGAAGAGCCCCATGACAGCGCCCTGTACTGCCTTCAGAGCGACAACAACCACATGATTGCCAGCGGCTCAGCCTACTATGGCGTGGTGCGCCTCTGGGATAAGCGGCAGACTCGCTGCCTGCAGGTGAGGGGTGGCTGCAGCCAGGCAGCAACAGAGCTTTTGAGTTGTGCTCTGGCAGCACAGCGCCTGTGTCTCTTCAGAAGAGAGAGGTGCTGCTAGGCTGCCTTTGAGGTGAGCCCAGTATGGGGAAACCTGTATGTAGGGAAAAGCCTGCTTTGCTCAGGCATCTTGGCTGTTGGGTCTGTAACACCAGTTGGGGTTTTTGGGCTGACCTCTTCTTTGACAGGCGATTCTCCTGTTTTCTTGCAGAGCTTTTACCTGTCTTCACCCACCAGCAGCCCAGTGTACTGTCTCCGTTTCAGTACCACCCATCTGTATGTTGCCCTGGCATCAGCCCTGCACGTCCTGGACTTCACAGCCCCGTGAAGGGCACCACAGCTAATTCTGGTCACCCCAGCTCAGAGCTGACACTTGGCTCAGGGAATTGGAGGGCAAGAGAGGTGAGAATGGCCCCCAAGGCTTCCAAAGGATTTTTTTGCCTACCAGAAAGCTACAATGAAGAGTGCACAAAGGGCCTGACTTCCTCAACCTCACCTGCTTGTTGGTGGAAATAAAGGCCAATTGTCCGTTACCCTTTTTATTTTGTGCAAGTCAGGTTTGTTTTCTTAACCTCTTTTTTTTTCATCCCTTTTTTATTTTCTTTTTTTTCTGCTTATTGTGGACACAGTGTTTGAAGGGCAGGTTAAGCCACAATGCCCAATCAGCTGTGTGTGCTGGTCAGGTTGAGATCAGTCAAGCTCTGAGCCATGTGAGGCAAGCCTAGGCTGTGTGTGAGGTGGACTGATTTGGTGAAAGGCACCTTGAGTGGGGCCCACCTTTCACCCACACTTGCTCTCCTGACAATTGCTGGTGTCAGCTTCACAGCTGAGAGCAAGAACTAAGCTTAAAGGCAGAGCCAGCCCTGCTTACAGTGTTTGCCTCCCAAAGCTGGCCATCAGGTCAGGCTGTGCGCTTGGCAGGGCTTGAAACAATTGCATTTTGCTAAATAAAACTTTGAAGGGAAACAAAAGAGAGACTGTATGTTTTTGTTTGAAGTTCCAAAGGGGCAGTGATGTTACCCACTGGTAGCAGAGGCATGATTGGGGAAGGAGGTTGGCCCCATTTTCAGATGCTGTCTACATGCCTAATAGATCTCTCTCTAGCTGGAACTTGTGGCACTGCCACATTGAAGGCAGTTCCTGGGATCTTGGATCTCATGTCACTTTTTCAAACAATAATTCAAAAAATAAGATCTGCAGCTCACTGTCTGCCTAATGAAGCTGAAAACTAGACTAGTGCAATCCCAATGCCTTGATGTGATTTACTGGGATCTTGTAGGCACAACTAAGTGAGCTCTGCTCCTTTTCGTGTCAGCCTTCTGAACCCAAACTGGGCTGCAAAGTAAGTTCTCAGCGTGTCTGGATGAATGTGGGGTGGAAGTCTGTGGATCAATGTGCTGTGCGTCACTCTAGTAGTGTCTGGGGTCTGGTCCTCTGTGGGGAAGGAGGTCCCTGAACTAAAATTGGTTGTGAGTTTGGGTATCCCAGATAGGTAAAAGAAAAGTTTTGTCTCTCAAACAGGTATCACTTCTAGGGTGAAGAACCTGTCATGGTGCTTTGTTAGAACTCAATAGCTCATTTCCACTCTTTAGAGACTGCTTCTCCCTTGTGATGCAGAAAAATTGGAAGATGTCTACTGGAGTCCCTGTCTGAGCAGGGAGGGAGTGAAATTAACGAGCTCCTAACTTTTTTGAATGGAGCCCTCCATTTCCAGCAGGTGTGAGACAACAGCTCAGGATGCAAAGTAATCTAAATGTATGGTTTTGCTGCAGGATCACACTCCCAGAAGGATCTTTCCAGTGCAACTCCCTGTCACAGTTCCTGATCTGTACCCATTCCTCTCCTGCCACTCGTTCCCACTTGCTATCCTCTCTCTTGCAGTGACCATGGTGCCATGTGTTTTCCTTGTATAGGTAGCAGAGTTGATGTTTAAATGCAACAAATAATGACCTACTGCTGTAAAGAAGATGCTGTAGCTGGAACAATCTTTGATCAGCTCAGAACAGTAGATCCCAAAGACTTATCACCCAAGACCATGATTCTAGGGGGACCTAATGGGTTATTGGTAACACAGAGGGCTTGCTAAATACTGCTGCTGTATTGCTTGGAGTACTTTGGACTCTGCATGTGATTAGGCATGAGATAGAAGACCAGTGAAAGAGGAAGCTGGCAAAGCTTGGGAGTGTAGGAGGCCTGTTTTTTTCTCAGGTCCTGGTGTATTACAGGTCCTTTAATGAAATTGGGAGGAGGGGGTGGAGATATTAAATGTCTTTGGCAGTGTCCCCAAGGAGAGGCTATGAAGGAACCTGAGTAACTGTGGGGTGGGAGGAGAGGTTCTTTATTGCACTGGGACTTGGGCAAGGATCCAGAATGGGAATGAGCATATCAGCTGAGCTGTTGAACAAGTGTTACTGGTGCAGGAATATCCTGCAATGTGTCTGCTGTCAGTCCTGCCATTTCCTTCTGCAGCCTATGTTGGTGAATCCTGCACTCCTGTTTCCTCCTGGCTGAAGCCTGGAGCAAAGCTGCAGAGCCTCATGATGGTGGTGCCAGTACTGGTGCGTAGAAGGATACACTCTCTTATTTCAGGTGACACTGAAGAACAGGGAAGCTACAAGTGGGACTGGCGCACTGACTTTTTCCTGAGCTCTGCCAGTCGATGGTGCCTCTGCAGATGGGTCCTGGAGCCACCCAGCAGGAAGACTCTAACTGGAGTTGTCACCCAGGCTCTAAGAAGTTTCTGTGATTTCAAAGCAGTCCTCATCAGAGGAGCTATGCTGGAAGCCCATGACCAGTTCACTTAAAAGTCTGGGGTCTTGGGTAGAATTTGTTCAAATATGAACAAATATGAAGGATATGTAGACACTGGGATGACAACTGTGCTTGTTGGAGAGCAGGTTGCTGGAGCAGCACTGCTAGGGTTGTCTCAGTGCATGGGGTGCTGTTTGTGATGGGCCACATTCATGCCTTCATGGAAGGAGCATGCTACTGCTACTCTTGTCTGTCACTGCTTTCCCCTCCGTATAAACGAAGCAGCTGCGTTTTGGTTCCTGTGCCCTGCATGTCAGGTTGCACATGTCTGGCAGTAAGGAAGCAGATGAGTGTCCTTCTCTTCACCCTGTTTTACAGGCTGTGCCCATACAAGTCCAACCATGGATGCTGTTCACACAGTGCCAGGGTCACCCGATAACAACACAGAGAACCTTGTATCACAGTGCAGGAGGAAGTTGCTTCCAAGCATATCCTAGGCAGGTAACAGATGTGAGGAGGGGGTCTTATTTTTCATGTTGCTGCCTTCAGCAATGGTGTAAGATGTGTCTCTTCTGCTCATAGAGGATGGAGAGAGCTGTTGGCTGTGCATACAGTGCACTTCCTTGGTTTGCTGCAGCCTCCCACAACTCGTAGAAGGATCATAAATGTGTGTGTGAATCAGTAGCCCAAGCAGTAAAGCAATTGACCACCCTGCAGTGTCCCTGAACTCACAAAGACTCTTCCAACAGGCTCTATTAACAGGGCTATTTTTTATTAGAAAAGGCAAAATAAATACTGGGAAGCTGTGCCATAGAGCTGCCCCCCAACTCAGCCTCTTGGCAGCCACTGCCTACTGGGTCTTGCAGTCACCATCCCCACTGTTAGCTGCCTTTATCTTCTTCAGCTCCTTCTGCAGTTGCTCTTCTGCAGCCAGGATCTCCTTTGGTTTCTGGTACTGCAGAACAGAGAGGAATGCCCTTAGCACTCCTGTTCAGCCTCTGCTCCAAGCAGACCAGCTGGGGCCATGTGCTACCAGCACAGCTGGGGGCCCCCTGCCAAGAACGGCCTTTCTGTTACCATCTGCCTCCAAGGCCTATTTGAAGAGGTGGTGCTGTCACGCTAGAGACATTTGCTGAGACCTGGAGTGTCTTTTACAGTGCAGGTAAAACTTTTCAGTGGGAGACCTGGCCCCCCACCAACCCCTGGCAAGCTGTGTCCCACAGATCCCTAGTGTGCTCACTGTACACTCATGCATGTTACACATACATATAAAAATATGCATGTTTTAGGAGGCAGAGAGAGAAATAAGAGTTGCAGTTCCTCTCTCCTTCACCCAGCTGCAGTTTAGTGGTGGGTGTGGGTGCTTTTTGGCAGGAGCTTGGCAGACAAGCCTGGGACTCAAGGTGCTCCTCTTGGCCTATTTCCTCTGCGCGTGCACCTCCAGCTCCGCTGTGAGGTTTCCCTCAGAGGTGATTCTCTGGGTACCCGACTTCCACATTTAAGAACACAAATACCTGATGCTCTAAAGTATCTTCTCCTTACTACAATAAGTGCCTAGCGTGGAAGGCTCTTGCATGGAAGTGTGTCCTTTCCATGTGTCCTTTGATATAAAGCAGCAGTGATTTAAAAATTTTTTTAAAAAAATTTTAAGACTGAGAGACCTCTTAAGTGTAACAGGTCTTTGGACTCACAAGCCTTATGTTCTGAGGCAAGAGAAACCTGCTGTCACTGAGAGCAGAGGCTTGCTTAGGCCTGAGGGAGGGAATACCTAGAAAATGGGGTGCGACAAACACTCTTCCACTTGCCAAGTCACCTTGAGCAGCAAGCAGGGCCTCTCCCGTGGCCTGGGCTGTCCTGGCTAGTGTCAGCAGGCCCAGTGTAATCTGAAACTCCCCTGACAGAGCAAGGGGGGCATCAGTGACCCTCAGCACTTCTCCCTGCTCTGCCTCATTTCCCCACGTGTAAGAATTTTAGCTTCTTTGTGGACATAAAGAGAAGAGCAGCTTGCTGCTTTATGTGTCTAGAACCTCACCGTGATGATCAGGGTGTTGTTGGCATGGGTGAAGCTGAGAGCAGCTGCATCCAGAGGGAGCTGGTATCGGTCCAGGTCAGGAATAGAGAACTTTTTGTAGTACCTACAAATGAGAGAGGAGACAGATATGAGGAAGATGGAGTGGTTCCTATTCCCCAACTAGCAATGCTAAGCTAGCAGGTGTTGTTCTACAAGATGTAGATGAAGACAGTAGATGTTTCAGGGTTGGCAGGTGGACCCTGTGCAATGTCCTGTGCCTGCTAGTGGTCCCAGGCTGGTAGGAGCACTGGAAACAAACCTCCAAAGTGGAAGTTAAGAGTTAGCAAAGTCCTGAAGGGCTTTTGGTGTGTGAAAGGAGGCTTGGTCCTTCCAGCTTGCCCTTGAGTAGTGTCAGACATGGTTAGAGACAGAATACTTAGTCTTGCCAAGAGGTATCCTTTGCCACTGTCCCTGCTTATGGCCCTCCATTCCTACTAAGTACTAGTCCACATTAGCTCTTGTCAAAAGAGCTGTCAAAGCCTTTCTCCTCTGCAGCTTAGTTTCCTGAGTAATGCACCATTTTGTGTTGCAGTCCTTCCTAAACCTATCTTTTTGGCTTCCTGCAGTGCTTTCCTAGGTAATGGCCTGCTTTAATGGCACTCAGGCATGTCCCTAGGCACAGGCACCTAAGATTCGGCAGAGTCTCCATGCTGCCTCCATGGTAGCCATAGTTCTCCTCTGCACTCCCAGCTCCCTTTGTTGTTCCCCTGACGTCTGTTCCAGTCTCACATCAACTCTCACATGTCAGTGGAGGACAGAGAGGTTTTTGCCAGCTCCTTATCCAGTCTATTTGGTCTCTTCACTGAACGAACCTTGCGCTTTGCTCAGTAGGAATGGGGATGTGGTCAGAACTTATGGTTATAAGCTGTCTGGGCAGCTGACAGATTTCCAAAGACTTGAAGACCAGAACCTTGTAGACCTGTGTCTGTATTTGCCTAAAGCCTTTCTCGCTTGGCATGCCTTGCCCTGCATCTGCTGCTTCACTCTCTGGGGCTGCCCCAATATTAGTTGGTGGTCCTATGCCTGTCTATAGGTATGGTTGGGTTCTTAGTCTCTTCCAGCACGCTCAAGGGCAATTCCCTCCAAGGAACTGGCCTGTAGCTGGTACTGAGGTGCCCAGAGTAGAGCAAGAACAGGCATCGGCTGCTGTCGTGCCATGAAGGCTTCTTACACACAGCTGGATCAATGCAGAAGGCTTGGCCTCTCCAGCTACCTCTGCCCAAATTGCAGTTTTATTTTCCAAGTCATGGTGAAAACAGCTACAAAGGCCAAATGGCTCTCCTGGTGCAGTGGGAGGAATGTATGCAGCTTGTTACCGCAGGGCTCAAACCATTCTGTGTTGTCACTGCTGTCGGTATTTGGAAAAGGTGGCAGACATGGATAATAAGGGAGATGTCAAAGGTTAAACAGCAGAGATTAGATGAACACAAAGACATGTTAAGGAAGTGTTAACTTCTTACCGATTAGACAAAAAAAAAAAAAAAAAAAAAAAAAAAAAAGGCAGTACACAGGAAAAAAAAAACCCACTGTTTCAAAGGGCCTTGGGAGTCATCAATGAAACAGCAGTATTCTGCTGCCCCAGGACTAAGGAGAAGGGGAGAAGAATGGCTTTGGCTGGCCTCAAACTAAAATCTGTGACAAGATCAAAGGAAACCAGATCTGCCTGGCCACCCCCCCACCCCCCTACTAATATTACCACTGCCTCTTGCTACAATAATTGAATCAGGTTTGGCGTTTGGGGAGGTGGCTTTCTGGGTTTGTTTTTAGAATTTAGTTTAATGGATTTATTTTAAAGCGAGAGGTTTTAAGCAAATCCCACTTGAGCAGCCCTTGCTGTGGCCAGAGGGAACGGGAGCGACTGGTGGAAGTGAAGAGCTCCTGTCTGGGCTGGGAAGGTAGCTGATGGGCGATTGTCTCTGCTGAGGCAGGCAGATTCTCTGCTCTCTCCCCTCACCCCATGGCCAAGAGCAGTATTGCACCCTGAGCCTGGGTCCTGGCCCGAGATCCAGTGTGTATGTGAAGTCACCTCTATTTTCCTACTGGAAACCCACTTTGTCAGCCTGTAAGGAAAACTGCTACTGGTATGCTGAGAATTTAGAGCCGAGCTACTCGGTAGTGACTTGGCAACGCATCCTGTTGCTTGTGCCTCTGGCTGGCAGTCAGCACAGCTCTCTTGCTCAGAAGCAGCGTGGCTGACTTCCAAGGGCTGGAGAGACTCCGAGGCTTCCTTTCTCTCCTGTAGTGATGTGCATTCTCTCTGTGAACTCCATGCCTTTGTTGCTATCTGAGAATTAGTTGCTGAGTGGTGCCTCGCCCTGGCCAAGACCCAGGAGAAATAAGATATCTTGGAGCCTGTACTAAGTGTTCTGTTGCTGAAGTCTGTCCCTGCTCCCCACTGACAGCAAAGTTGTTCTTGTGCCCTGTGAGGTGACTTCCAGCTTTAATTTTAAAAGTCGTTAACTTTCATGTGCAGGCTATGAGCCACTGTCAGGTCCTTCCAACTCCACCTGCCATTAGCCTGCAAGCATATAGGTGTCCCTTGCTTTCAGGGGACCCTACTGATTTCCTGAGAGTGGTACAAAAAATTCTTGGTCAGGTAGGGCATGGGTGAAGTCTCAGCAGTACGTTATAACCTTACAACACCTACACAGGCAAGGAAGTTCCCACATACACCCAATGACTAGTAGGGCTGGGGAGTAGATAACCGGTCTGTGGTAGTATGTGGCTGGACTTAGGCTCATATATTCCTTCCTTGTCCTAGCTCCATGTGTATTCACTGGTGGCTGGTAGGAACCTCATTCATCTTTGCTACATAGGTCTCCCTACTGTTCTCCTGTGAATCCCCCTGCACGCATTCCAGCCAGCATCTTTCTGTATTAGAACTGTTACTGCTTGCTGCTTTCATGGGGTAGTCTCCCCTTTCCTCCCGTCTAGCTGCCTCCTGCTTTTGACCGTACAGGTTTGTTAATCTGCAGAGCTCAAACTTCCTCTTGCCACGGCCTCTGATGTGGCAGACCCTTCCTGGAGATTTGCGGGTTCTGCGGTCTGACAGGAGCCAAAGTGGAGCAGTTCTTTGCCAACAGCACCACCTACAGCCAGTCACAAAGAGCGGCTTAAAGAGGGCAAGGGGTGGACTGGGAAACAGCAGTGTTGATTTTTCCTGTGGATTTTATCCTTCTCTGTTCTGCAGCAATGAAAGCAGAAAGCAGCACGCCCAGCTTTCCATACTGGCGCATGAGCTCAGTTTGTAAGTAGCTTCTGCTCATCTTCCAATATCCTCCGTTGTTCTCATAATGCTCACTCCATGCTATCTCTTCCCAACACTACTGTTCATCCTAGTTTATCTCTCTGAGGCTGTCAGTGCTTTGGGGCACAGCGTGTGCCTCATTCTATGAGAAGAGGCCATGTAGAGACACAATATAAGATGATGCTTAAAAGCCTTTTCTATTTTTTTCCCTCCTATTTCAAATAGGGTTCAGCAGAATATTGTGGTGCTTCCTGTCCAGATTCAATCTACCTTTTTTTTTTTTTTTTTTTTTTTTTTTTTTTCTCTTGCTGATGCCAGATGGCATCATTGTCATTGTGACTACAGGACAGTTTTACACAGGGAGGTCTGTCTGCCTGGGTGCCCACAGCTTTGCTGTACCTCTTGAATCCTGCAGCTCCATGCATTCTGAGATACAATGGCTAGATCAAAGTATTGTGTCAGAATGAGAAGAGGGGGGGATGCTCTAGCTTCAAAAGGTCTGCAAGGCTCTTTATTTTTCTAAGAGAATGGCATTTATCACAGAAAGAACAGCAAGCACCATGCTGCTGGAACCATGAAGTAATTTTCCAAAGGCTACTGCAGAGCTAGAGGGGCTCTACCATAAATGCCCTTGCACACTAGAGATAGAAGGCAAGAGAGGACAATCTCCCTGTGCAATCACTAGCCTACCCTCTGTGCCAGCCCACCCCGAGGGACTGTCAGCACCAGCAGTGCTGTCCTTACTGACTTCTTGTTGGTGGTCCGGATGACACAGCAGCGCTGCTCCTTCTCCACAGAGATGCTGTAGACCTCCTTGGGGTAGGGCAGGTTACGGATCCGCCACTGGAAGCTGCTCAGGGTATCCTTCCTCAAGAAGACAGGCTACAGCAAACAGGTACCTTTAGCAAGGCCACTCCAACAGTCTCCATTTATCCCTGTCCCCTTCTTCCTCTGTTACCTTAAGAGGCTCCACTTGGGAGTAGCTATTCTTTTATACTGGAGAACTAGTGAGTAACTCAAACAGCCTGAGCATTGCTTTCCTACAGCTGATGCTGCTCTGCCTTTACCCAGGGCACTGCCTGCCCTGCTTGTAGGAGGCCAAAAGTGTTCAGCAAGGGAGTCTCACAGTACAGGGTTAAAGGAAAACTGGGTCTCTTCCTCACAGGCAACCAAATAGTGAGCTCAGCTCACCTTAGGGAACCTGCTGGATTCAGTCCTGGCTCTGCCCTAACTTGCTGTGCAGGACCATACTTGTGTTTCAGGTCTGTAGAAAAGATGGTGAGAGACTAAAATCTCTGCCTGTAAGCCAGTGAGATGTGAAGATTAAGCAGGCTCTGCTATATGAAGGAGCAGTGTGGTAAGCACTGCCTGTTAACAGCCTTTCGTTGTCGTTGCCTCCTGCTTTCCACCTACTGACTTGTCCTGGCACCAGCTTTCCTTTCAGCCTACATTTTTGGAAGCCAGAACAGCAGTCGGCCAACACAGCAGTACAGTTTCACTACTTAAACTAAAAGTAGACTGAAGATCCCTAAAGCAGCCACGCTGTCCCTTCTACCCAGACCCTGCATCTTTGGGATGATTTGTAGCTGAGTGCTAGACACATTAAAGCTGTCTCTTAAGTCTTTGAGTTTATCTGCACTCTTCTGCTGTAAGCATAAGAATAGGTGTAGTGGTGCCTAAAGACCTTTACATACATTAGAGCTACTTTCCTTTATGAGCTCTGATTCCAGTGCTCCCAGGAGTGGTGAGATTGGCTCTCCCACTTCAACCTGCCACTTGCCAGAGCCCCCAAGGGTGTTCTTCTCTCGCCATTTTCTACCTGTGGAAGGAAAAAGAAGGATTTTAATTATTCTCCTCTTTAAAAACTCCAGCAAATGACTGCCAAAGCCGCCCATGACACTTGAGATGATATGAAGATACACATACTAATTTCTATCAGTTCCACTTTGGTGAGAGTGGATCTGTTTGCTGGCTTATTCTTGAAGCCACAAATTCTGTACAAAGGGTCTCTCTTCTGTTTTCTGCTGAATCCACGGTAGGGTTGCCACAGGTGCCATGCTGCAACTGATGTGGTTTTGGACAAAAGCCATAACCACTGCCTTGCTTGTTTGCAGTTACAGAAGTCATCAAAAAGCGCATTTCACACCAGCACATGCTACAGACTTCATGCCTAGCCATGCAAAATGCCAATCTTATTTACTCCATCCAAGCCTGTTATGATGGCTGAGTTGTTTGGGAAAGATCTTGAGCTAAAGCAAGGTCTGCTACACCACAGAAGTCTGAGATATCTATGCGCCCACTGAACCATACTTATGCCCCTCCACCTTTCAGCTGCAGGCAGGCTTATCTCCCAGGCCATCTAGGAGCGATTTGTTCCCGACCAGGAGGTCTCTCAACACCCCAGTCCTGGGAGTGCAAACCTACTGCCATACTGCCCCCGTCCGTGTCTGCTGGGGGCCAGCTGGGAGCACCACTTACTCACTAACTGACCACTCTTCACATCGTACTCTTCGGCCATCTCCTTCCCATCCTCGAACAGGTAGTGGATCTTCCGTATCCCTAGAGGCAAGACAGGCAGTGAGAGTAAATAACAATACACCCGTCCCTGGATCTGTGGCTCCGTGCCGTTTTGTGGGGCCGCGTCCCCGGGTTGATTGCCCGGGGTCCTTCGCCGGGTCCCCGTCGCTCCCGGATGCTGGGCCCTTCCCAGGAGCGCTGCCTCCCCCCGCCCGCTGCAGAGTCGCCGCGAAGCACGGAGCAGGGCCGGGGGCAGGAGAGAGCTATCCCGCCTCGCCGCCGCGGTTACCGTCCTGGACGAGCGCTGTCTTGCTAGCAGCCCGCAGCCTCTCCAGCCAGCTGGGCACGGCCATGGCGCCCAGGCCCCGTCGCCTCGGCAACGCGGACACTTCCGGCTGCCGCCCGGAAGCACTTCCCGGGCCCGGCCCGGTCCGTAAGTGAGCGTGGGCCCGCGCCTGGGCCCTGCGCCGGCGGTCGCCTGCTGCTTCACCCGCCCTGGGCTTGGCTGGGGTGGGTGTTTGTGTGTGCTTCTCTTCCTCTCCTTGGGGCTGGGTCGCGGGGATCTTCGGCCGCTTCTCCGCTGGTGCGGGGAGTCCCGGTTCGCTCGCTGCCCCACAGGCCGGGCGCGGCGCTTCTCGTTCTCACGCCTTGGCCCTCGGCCTCTAAACACACTTCCGGCCTTGGGCCTGACCGCCCGATTTCGGGAAATTGTTTCCTGCTCCCGAGGTTTTGGGTGCCACTTGTTCTGGGGAGAGCCAGGCTGGCCTGAGGATGCTGATGAGACAAACCTGATACCTGGTGTCCGTGGTTTGATGTAGCTTAGTCACAATGGTGCCTGGAAAAACACTCTTCCAAGTCCTGAAGTAGGAGGTAGATACCTAGACGTTTGGGCAGGGATTGATAGCTAATTAGTTGTTTTGGGATTTTTTTTTTTTTTTCTCTTCTTATGTTACTGTTTTCAGAGTGGGTTTTTTNATCTGTGTGAATTTGAGTTGTAGAACCTATAACAGCATTTCTTCCTCCTCAAGTCTCAATTGTTTCTAACAGAAGCAAGGACTTGAGCCCAGCTCTGGGGTGGTCTTCCAGAGGATTGTGTGTACTGTGTGGATGAGAAGGAGGCTGCAAGGAGAAGACATGGCCAGGTGGGACCATTTTCAGCTCTTCTAGACTAGACTTGTAGACTTGTACTGTCTTCTGTGTGGGAAAACCCTTAAGCAAAATGTGAAGTGCTGCTCAAGAAGAAAACTAAGTTGCTATTGACTTAATGCTGCAGCCAGGTGGAAGGAACTTCTGGGATTCATGGTTTAATTGTTCAGGGTTTTGTTTGAGCAGCCCAATACAGAACTTGCTGGTAGTTAAAACTCCCAAGTTCACCTTTGTATGGTTTGCAGTGGTAAAGCTGCAGTTGTAACTGTTAATCTTTACTAATTTGCTGGTTTGGAGCTTTTCCTCCTGTGGCTGTATGAAACATTTGGATGAGGCCTTGAGTAACCTGTACTAGTGGGAGGTGTCCCTGCCTATGGCAGGGGATTTGAACTAGATGATCCTTGAGGTCCCTTCCAACCTTACCATTCTATGATTGGATTTCAGCCCTGGCAGAAATGTTTCCTTCTCCATAGGAATGTGCTTAAGAAATGTCTGGAAAATAAAGTTACTTCTTTTGGCTGGGCAGGAAGAAACTCTGGCGTGTTAAAAGTAGTTAAATACTTTCTATTGTAAGGGCCCAGATTTAGCAGTTTCTAAGACACTCAAGCAGGGTCTTCTTCAGTGGGCTTTTTGGTGGTTTTTAGCTTTTTTTTTTTTTTGGCACTGTGGGCTGAAATTCTTGTTTCCAGGTACCTTTCTTAGGGCAAACTTTTTTTGGGAGACAACAACAGAAAAACCCAAACCCCAAATCAATGAAGTCAATGAGCAAAATGAGTGAATCTTAAGTTGTTGTGGTTGTTTAACGTTATTCTAATTAAACTTGCTCTTTCTTACTGGTACTTGGCAGTTGTAGCTGAACTTCACGTAAAGCCAATGGAGCCACAAGGGATTGTCAAAGCTTTTCCCAAAAGGAAGAAGGTGAGGGATGACTCGGGGCAAATCATCCCTCCAAAGACCCCAAAAGAGAGTGGAACAGAAGGTAAGTCCTGGATGCCCGTGAGGTGCAATACTTCTACCCCAGCTTGTTAACTGGAAGTGCTATTTCCCCAAATGCTGGAAAGTCTGTCCCCTAGTTGTGTTTTCTGCAGAAGCTATGGCCAGGCTGCCCTGGTGTGTCCCGCTGGTGACCACAGACTGCCAGCTGCTGTTGCTACCATCAGGTCCTGTGTGAGATACGTAGCCTGATTGGCTGGGGACACTACTTCACTTGTCACTGATCTTCTGCCCCTGTGTTTTCTTCATCAGAGTGGCTGAAACCAGTCACTGCCTATGTGTTGCAAGCCGGCATCGGCCAAGCCAGGGCCAAGATCTTCCATGAGCAGATTGTCCAGAATGGGGGTGTTGTACACAACCAGCTCTCCTCAGAGGTGACACACGTCATTGTGGCTGAAGATATGGACTGTGATCGGGCCTTTCGGCTCCTCAAATTAACCAGGCTGCCTTCAGGGTTGCAGCTAGTGAAGGCCTCGTGGCTGAGTGCTTGCATCAGAGATCAAAAACTGCTGAGTACTGCTGGCTATGGCATCTTTATCGCTTACAGGTAGGCAAGTGCCATGCTGTCATTCCTTCTTAGAGTGCTGCTGTCCTAAGCTGAAAAGCGCTAAAATATTAACCCTGCTCAAAATCTCAGACTGCAGCTCCTTGCATCAGATCTGGGTCGGGTTTGAAGTCGCCTTTCCCCATACAAACTGTGAATTTTAGTGACTTTGTGACCAGCTGCCACTCTGTGGGGTAGCAAAGCATGGAACAGGGCCTCTAGGAGTCATGTCATTCGCTACAGGTGCTAAAGGCAGCTCTTCATAACCCATCAGTGATAATAAGGAGATTTATTTTTAAAATGCTGAGGAGTAAATGCTGCTTCTTCCTTATTGCAGATTAAAAATAGAGAGAATTGCTACCTAGGTAAGGAGGAAATAAGGAAAGGAACAGTCAGCAGCCTCAAATTAGGATCAAAATACTTTGGCATAGAAAGAATTTAAAAGTGATGAATAAAGGACTGAAAATCATAGATCAGCTAATTGGGTGGAAATTTGGGAACTGAGAAGTTGTCTTATGCTAAGGCTTCTGATCCATGGCAGGTACCTGGAGGAGGGAGAACGACAGAAAGAGCAACAGCAGAAGGCTGTGGGCAGTGAAGAGATCCAGCCCCCAGCAGATGAGGGAGCAACAAAACCAAATACTGAAACACAGGTTGAGGATACCTTGCAGCAAGACCTGGGCACCCTTGGACAGCAGCGACTGGCTGAGGTAAGATTTCCCGTCCAGTTCCATCTCCTTGAGAGCAGATTCTGCTTTTTCTGGAAAAGAGCAGGGATACAATGCCAAATTTTCTGGGCAGAGTGAAGGTGTTTGGATGTTTCAGTGGATTGGTGCTGATAGACTCAGGCTGTGAATGTGGTTACTGCTTTTCTTTGTACCTTTAATTGTTAAAAGGAGAAACACCACCACTTAAATTCCCATCCCCACCAGAGTAACTCTAGCTGAAACAGTCTTGGTCCTCTGATCAAGCCAAGGCTCACTCTGGTGATCATTTTCCCTTGCATCTTTTTGAGGAACATTCCCTGTCTGAGAATATTAGGAAGCTGTCTCTGATATTTCATCCTGTGTTCCTGCCTGAACTGTCCTGACCCATTCCCTGCTTCTTGGCAAGCACCCTGTTCAGACAACGTGCAGTGGATCAGGTTGCCACTTGAACAGTTGTGGTGGTGTACTCAAAATGTTGGGTTATTGGTGGCCTGTGCTGTGAGTCAGCTTGTCTGACCTGCTGTTAGGTTTCTTTCCTTTATCTCAATTTTTGCTTACATTTCCTGAATTCTTTTGGGCATTGGCATAACTGAAATCTATCTGCAGCAAAGTTACCCCAGACCTGTTAGAGCAGCAGTTGCCTTGTGATGCTGGTAATGTGTAAGGTGGGGGAAAATCTTTTCTCCCGATGTGTACAATCCAGTGTGCTATAGGCAGAGCTGACCGCTTCTTAACTGCATCACCTTTGCCTTTACCCCCATCTTTGCTGTTTCTTGTAACTGAATTAGTGGCAATTGTTATTAACACATCTTACACTTGTCAGGAAGAAGGATCTCTGGTACTCTTATGGATCGTGTGTTATCTGCCCTGCTTTCTGCTCACATTTTCCTTTGGATGGTCAGACAGCTGCTGGAGTCTAAAGCCTTTGTGCTTTGTTTTTCTTTTAAATCCCCCCCAAGCAATGATATTTCCTCTTAGTCTGTGCACAAACCCAGTATTTTTTTTTTTGATACTTCAGTAAAATCCCTTGTCCCAAGCTTAGGACAATAAGCTTGAGGAGAAAAGAACCCATGGGATATGCTTAAAAGACAGTACCAACTTTTGAGACCCAGCTACAATGGTAAAGGTGAAGCCTCAGCTTAGAAATAGTCTCCATTTAAACACAGTCTGCTCTAGCTAAAGTGGATGTTTGTTCTCTTGGACATAATAAGTAGACCAGTGTTTGATACTAAACAGGAGTATCTGAAGGAGGCCTACAAGAAGGCTGTGGAGGGACTATTTACAAGGTCTTGCAATGACAGGATGAGGGACAATGGGTTTAAACTGGCAGAGGGAAGATTTAGACTGGATGTTAGGAGGAAGTTCTTTACAGTGAGGGTGGTGAGACACTGGAACAGGTTGCCCAGGGAGGCTGTGGCTGCTCCCTCCCTGGAGGTGTTCAAGGCCAGGTTGAACGAGGCCTTGAGTGACCTGTACTAATGGGAGGTGTTGGAACAAGATGATCCTTGAGGTCACTTCCATCCTAAACCATTCTGTGATTCTGTAATTTGGATGTAAAGTCCTGTGAGGAAACTGTTACTGGTCAGGCTGCAACAACCACTGCATGGCTGGCATCTGGGTGCAGTAGTTTTCTGCAAGGCAGCCTTTGCAGGCAGTGCCAGTTATTCACTGGTTGAACCCTGGGCTGTTACCCGAAGCTACCTGCCTCCCTTTCAGGTGATGTTTGGCCTCAACTATTGAACTTCTACTGCTGTGTTGGCTCCTGTGCCGTGCTCCAGCCAAACCATGTGCATCTCAGTCTCACCCATCTCAAGTCAGTTGTTGTACAACCCCAGAGTATCTTAGAAGCTAATGGGACAGGTTTCATTTGTATACATGTTTGTAAAGAGTTTATCAGCTACTTTGGTGAAGCATAGAGAGTCAGGGCTTTATGTGCTATTTGCCTGTGTGCCAGTGCTGGCCAAGAGGATGGGAATTGTGTGCTTGATCTGCAGACTTACTTGTGTAGTAGTTGGATAACATGCTCCTTAAATGCTTTTAAGGGGCTTACTGACTGATCTGGATGCTCTGAGGCTTCACTGCTCTTAGAGGGAACAGTGCCTCAAGGGAGTTCTGTTTCAAGGGGTTTGGGACAAATAAAACCACTTTAGTCTATCAGATTCTTAGTCTGACCCAGTTTTCATAGTTACAAAACAAGATTGCAGAAGAAAAACATCCTGCCTCTTCTCCCTCAAGACTTGGGCTCTATATCTTGCTGAAACTGTGTCTCCAGACCTCCTTGGCCAGCAGAACCAGGGGTTGTGAGAATTTGGTTCTGCCTTAGGCTGACACTCTGCAGAAACTCCTAACAGGATTTGTGTGCCACATGTAATTGCTGAACTGATCCCAAACAACCCTGTGCCACTCAGGCTTACTTGCAGAGCACAGAAGCTCTTGCATCTTCGTGGGCTCCTCGGTTTATACATCAGGAGAGAAGGGGACCCCAATGAACAAAGCAGCCTACAGAGCTTCTCTGTGGCTTCCAACTTCTATCCCCTTTTGTTCATTACCTGAAGCCAAGGCTTATTGTTTCTTAAGTCTACACAGAGGCATCCTAATGCTAAGGGTATCAGCAAATGTATACATTGGTTCTTTCTTCTGTCACTGAGGAATGTGGAGTCCTTTGTGTCGTTCCTTCCTCCTCCTTTTCTCTTGCAGATAGCCATGGGGGAAACGAGGGGGTTGTAATTTACTACTCTGTTAAGATTTTTCTGTCTGTAACTGAGTTCAGTGCCTATCTCCTGTAATCTGCATCATGAGGTGGAAGGTGCAGTCTCAGTGTAAGAGGTGTGTGTATGCAGCCACCAAAACAGTGAAAGGTTTCCCAGTGGGAGTAAGAAGTCAGGACCTCTCCCAGCCAGGGGTTTCAGCATTGTCATACCGTGCTGCAGGCAGCACTTGCTCATTTAACCAGTGTCTCAATTAGGTCTCAGAGACTAGGCTGTGGGACATGCATGTGTGCTTGGGTCACAGGTGGACAACAGTCACTAGTCTCCTGTGTTTTGCTAGCTGTGTACGTAGCTTCAAGGGGTGCCTGTGTAGCATGAGGTGTGAAGAGCTATGGTGTGCATGTAACCAGCTGCTTTTAGAGATGGCAGTTTGCACACTGCATGCCCTGGAGGTTAGTTCCTCCTCTGACTTTCTGCTCTCAGGAGTAGTCTGTACCAAGGGAACATGTGAAGCATGCATTTATTCTCACATGGCTACTTTTCTACTTCTTCCTAAAGAAAAACTCTGATGATGAAGACAGTGAAGGAGAAGAAGCTAGTGTCACCCAGGGAGATCTGGAAGCATTGATTTCTGGCTGCTACCCTGTGAAATCATCAGAGGAGACCAATGACAGCTCTGCCACAGTGGCCCAGCCTGTCTGCAAGTGGGTTTGTGCCCAGTCCTCCAACACTAAGAAGATAAATCACAACCAATGCATCACAGACAAACTGGAAGTGCTGGCAAAGGCCTACTCTGTCCAGGGGGACAAATGGAGAGCTCTGAGTTACTCCAAAGCCATCAATGCCCTTAAGAGCTACCACAAACCAGTCACCTCCTACCAGGTAAAACTCCTTCCTAGGGTGGTGTAGCAGGGAGACACACACCCAGAGTTTGATTCCTTCCTCTTTCTGTACATGGAATAACAGACAGACCTTGGGAATTCCTTCCTGCATGGTGACTTTCATGGAAGGTGGGTGGCAAGTGCAACCTGGGATTCACTTCAATGTTCGCTTCAATTGCAATGTTTTCAGAGCAACAGAAAAGTGGAATCTGGGTCTTTTGGGGGTCCAGATCTAAGCAGTCATGAGATAAATGCCTTCTCCGGGCACAATGCAGGGATATTTTCATCTTTCTCTTAAACATCAGCAATGGCACCATTTGAGATAAACTATAAACAACCAACCGAGTCCTGGGCTGCATCAAGAGAAGCGTGGCCAGCAGGGCAAGGGAGGGGATTCTGCCCCTTTGCTCTGCTCTTGTCAGACCCCACCTGGAGTACTGTGTGCAGTTCTGGAGCCCTCAGCACAGGAAGGACATGGAAGTGTTGGAGCAGGTCCAGAGGAGGGCCACGAAGATGATCAGAGGGCTGCAGCAGCTCTCCTATGAGGACAGGCTACATACAAGAGTTGGGGCTCTTCAGCCTGGAGAAGAGAAGGCTTTGAGGAGACCTTATAGTAGCCTTCCAGTATCTGAAGAGGGCCTACAGGAAGGCTGGGGAGGGACTATTTACAAGGTCTTGCAATGACAGGACTAGGGGCAATGGGTTTAAACTGGCAGAGGGGAGATTTAGACTAGATGTTAGGAGGAAGTTCTTCACAGTGAGGGTGATGAGACACTGGAACAGGTTGCCCAAGGAGGTTGTGGCTGCTCCCTCCCTGGAGGGGGTCAGGGCCAGACTGGATGAGGCTTTGACTAATCTGTACTAGTGGGAGGTGTCCCTGCCTATGGCAGGGGGTTGGAACTAGATGATCCTTGAGGTCCCTTCCAACCTTACCATTCTTTGTTTCTGTGATTCTATAAAACTAACTGGATCTGAGCCTTATTGACTGTGACAGTCCAGCCATTCAGTGTGTTGGTGTTTCAGTTCTGTTCTGTGTGCTTGTCCCTTTCCACTTGGCAATGATTTGACATAGCCTATGTAAGCCTGAGGTAGAGGGGACACCATCAGACATAACTAGTCCTGCCGCTTAGCCAGTCACTGATCGAAAGCCTAACTAGGCTCTGAGTGGGTAGCAGCTCCTCAACTTGTCTGTGATCTTCACTTTTTCAGTAGTGCCTCTGGTTTCTTGCTAGGAAGCCTGTAAAATCCCTGGGATTGGGAAACGGATGGCAGAGAAGATTCTGGAGATCTTGGAGAGTGGGCACCTGCGCAAGCTGGATCACATCAGTGACAGTGTACCTGTGCTGGAACTGTTCTCCAGCATCTGGGGAGCAGGGGTCAAGACAGCTCAGATGTGGTACCAGCAGGTGAGTTTAGTGCCCGACACAAGTGTTCTCAGACTGCTGTTTGAAGACTGCTGGTGTGTGTGTGAGGTTTACTGTCACAAATAGTTTCCAGTTGCCTCTGTCTGGGCTTTGACTCTGGCTTTTCCCTCGCATGGTGCGCGCTAGGGTTTCCGGACGCTGGATGATATCCGCAGCAAGGCGACACTCAGCAGCCAGCAGGCGGTGGGACTGAAGCACTATGCCGATTTCCAGGAGCGCATGCCTCGAGAGGAAGCTGCACAGATAGAGCAGACTGTGAGTAGCTCAGCCCTGGGCCCTCAGGGTCCAGCACCTTGTGATGGTTTGGGAGTTACCCGCCCCACACACACAGTGAAGCACCCAGACTAGACTCAACCGGCTGGAAGTTAAGGAGTGAAACTATGCTTACAGCTTAGCACAATTTACAAGCAGATATTTACACAATATACACAAATATTTACAGTTATATACAAGTTCAAAGTAATACAGAAACACAAAATCCCTCCCAGAACAATCAGACTGCCAGGAGGCTCCCACCCCAAACCTCCTCCCCTCTTCCCCCTCTTTCCCTCCCTTCAGAAAAAAACAGATCAATCTCCGCTTATCTCACATGATAAATCTGAAGAGATCTTAGGTGAGATGTCAGAAAGACAAGAAGGCTAGGGGAAATAAAGAGTTAGGTTGGATTAGAATTAAGGCAGATTGCAACCACACAGACTGCCAGAGAGAAAGAAAAGTGTGAACTGAGAGAAGCATGTGAGAAGTGAGTGTCTTATCTATATTTTGACTAGTTGCGTTTCTCGGCAGAAGAATGGGTGATATAGGTCAGTGTTTTCTCCTCACAGCCAAGGATTTAATTTCTCTCAGTAAAATATTCCACTAAGCCTCAAACCAGCACACACCTGCTGGGAACTGACAGGAGAGTGCATGCTGTGGTAGTGTCCCCTGCTGTTGTAGCTGACCCCTTCCCTTTCCTTTGACAAGGGTCTGTGCTTGGGAGATGCTTTTGGGACATGGGCACACAAGGCACCTGCTTTGCCCTGTGGGAATTTTGGTTTGAGTGCTTGGCAAGGAGGAGGGTACTCACAAGTGTCAGTCCTGCCCACTGCTTTGAAAAAAGCTGCATGCAGCATGGTGGGATGAGCAGGTTCAAAGCTCCTCTTTCCTGTCTCTCATCTTCTCTGAGATGTCTGCTTTCAGTTGAAACCCCTGAGCTGTCTCCCTACTGTCTTCAGAAGAACCTGTGAGCACCCTCTGATCTGGTTGTCCATGAGAGGACAGAGTGTAGTGGAGGCAAAGGAGTTGCAGATGGGTGCTGCTTGCTTTAGCGCACCATGGCACTCCAGGATTATGGGGTGCTAAACCAGTGTACCCTAATGTGAGCAAAGAGCTTGGGGGACACACTGTCATTGCTACCCCTGTGCTCTCTGGTCACCATGGAAGCAGCAGCCAGCATGACCCTGTCACTCGGCCACAGGGCCTGACCATGAAGAATACAGCCCTGCCGGGGTCCTGCTGGGGTGTCAGTCCCATGTGCAGGATTAGGCATTTTGGTGGTGAGTGGTCCCTTTCCCAGGCAGGCTGGGTGGAGGAGCTGGCTCTTGGGGATGGGGCTATTGTTGTCTTGATAGGATTACTGTGCTCCTCTCCATACACAGGCACACACCTCTGATCCAGGCCCAGGAGAGAGAATGAGGGATTAGTCACTGTCTGTGCTGCCTGTCACAGTGAGATCTGTGGAGCTTTTAGACTCTCAGGTGGGGCTGGGAGTTTTCTAGAAATCTTCATTTTAAAGCCAGAAAGGGGGCAAGGACACCAGAGGAGGGCTTGCTTCGCATGAGAAAGGCTTGTGGCTTCTTGGAGCACCTCCAGGGCAAAGGTTAATGAGTTTATCTCTTGCTAATGAAGGATGATCCCCAAGAGGGACAAAGGGCTGTGGACATGGACACTGCCTTTCTGAACCCCAGCCTCTGTGATGGTCTCGTCTCTGGGAATTGCTGAGCCTCTAATTATTTGCTGCCAGCAGGGTGATTGGCACAGTCAGACCAAGAATACTTCACTCCTGTCCAAGGATTTGGGAACCTTTCTTAAGCATTTAATGAATGAAGCCATCAGAATTAACACTGTCTGTACAAAACAGGAGCTGGGGTGCAGCGTAGAGAGGTTCTGTTTATGTGTCTGATAGCTGGCAGCAGCACATTGGCATCTGTTTGGTCTAAAACGCTAGGACATTTGTGTTCTCACTGGGTCAGGAAGCCCAGCTCTCCTGCAAAGGCAGGGCTTCCATCAGCAGTGGACTCAAAGGAACACTTGCAGATTTTCTGCTGTCTTGGGTCTTGCTGGAGAGATTCTCCATGAGCCTGTCTCTGTTTCTGGACGTGTGACCATCTTGTATTGAAGTAATTGTCTTTGTGTGCAGAGCTAGTGAGCTTTGCCCTCCTGGCGCACAGCTGAGCTGAAAAACATCTCTTCTGCTGTGACAGAAACCAAAGGTTGTTGCCATTCTTTACCTCCTCAGGATTGCTGCATCCTTCTGCTCGTCCTAACCCAGCTCCAGTACAGTGCCCTCAGAAGCTGATGGTAGCATATTGTTTGACAGTGCGCTAGGCACTTGTAGGACTGGATGGAGGCCACCCTTGCTCATAGCCAACCGAGTCCTAGGCTGCATCAAGAGAAGCGTGGCCAGCAGGGCAAGGGAGGGGATTCTGCCCCTTTACTCTGCTCTCGTCAGACCCCACCTGGAGTACTGTGTGCAGTTCTGGAACCCTCAGCACAGGAAGGACATGGAAGTGTTGGAGCGGGTCCAGAGGAGGGCCACAAAGATGATCAGAGGGCTGGAGCAGCTCTCCTATGAGGACAGGCTGAGAGAGTTGGGGCTCCTCAGCCTGGAGAAGAGAAGGCTTCGAGGGGACCTGATAGTAGCCTTCCAGTATCTGAAGGGGGCCTACAGGAAGGCTGGGGAAGGATTATTTACAAGGTCCTGCAATGACAGGACAAGGGGCAATGGGCTTAAACTGGCAGAGGGGAGGTTTAGACTGGATGTTAGGAGGAAGTTCTTTCCAGTGAGGGTGGTGAGGCACTGGAACAGGTTACCCAGGGAGGTTGTGGATGCTCCCTCCCTGGATGTGTTCAAGGCCAGACTGGATGAGGCCTTGAGTGAGCTGTACTAGTGGGAGGTGTCCCTGCCTATGGCAGGGGGTTGGAACTAGATGATCCTTGAGGTCCCTTCCAACCTTACCATTCTATGATTCTATGATTCTATATGGCTTCTAACAGTGGGCCAACCTTCTCGGTGGGGCAGTTCACTGTGCCCGCCTAATGTCTGTATGCAGGCCCTGCAAATGCAGGGCAGGCTGCAAGGCAGGCACAAGATCCTTTGCTGCTTTGATGGAAAAGGCATAAAGAGACTGGTCTCTGACTCCTCATCCCTCTTTCTCCTCTTGGAGGTCAGACAAGCTGCCCTGGCCCTGAAACCTGGACTCGTCTGTGTGGCGTGTGGGTCGTACCGTCGGGGGAAGCCTACCTGTGGAGATGTGGATGTGCTGGTCACTCACCCAGATGGGCAGTCTCACCGTGGAGTGTTCAGCAAGCTCCTTGACAGCCTTCACAGAAGTGGTAAGAAAACTGGGGCTGGCACATGGTGCTCAAAGCTGTTCTTAGTGTGACCAGGCTGAGGAGGCACTGAGGAGAACGCCATTCCTTGAAAGGCAGGCGACCGCTTTTCCCAAGGACAGGCCGTCTTGTAAATCCTTAAAGAGTGCTGCCCCTGAGTCTGGTTTTGTGCCAGTGGCAGGTCTGCAGCCTTTGTTAAAGAGGGAATATTGCTGCAGTGCACATGTCTCTGTGAGGCTGTTGGGACCGAGGCTGAGTGGTCCTTGTGGTCCCACAGCACATTGTGATGAAGTACCTCAACTGCTCTCAGGGCAGCAGGGAGTTGAAGTGGGAGTGTCAGTCTCTACCTTTCAGCTCCTGTCTGTTCTCTCTCCCCAGGCTTCCTTACTGATGACCTGGTGAGTCAGGAGGACAATGGTGATCAGAAGAAGTACCTGGGGGTGTGCCGCCTCCCTGGTCCGGGCCAGCGTCACCGCCGGCTTGACATCATTGTGGTGCCTTACAGCGAGTTCGCCTGCGCCCTGCTCTACTTCACCGGCTCGGCTCACTTCAACCGCTCCATGCGGGCCCTGGCCAAGACCAAAGGCATGAGCCTCTCGGAGCATGCCCTCACCTCGGCCGTGGTCCGAGGCCCTGGAGGCACCAAGGTGGCACCTGGCCACACACTACCCACTCCCACTGAGAGAGATGTCTTCACTCATCTAGGGCTGCCTTACCGGGAGCCCTCAGAACGAGACTGGTGAAGCTTGATTATCACCCCGCACCCTGGGCCCACTGCCATGCTGTTGATTTGAAGGATGCTGATTTCCCCCGTGCTGCTCTGTGGTTGTGACAGACTAGGACATATCACAGCAGACTGGGGCTTCTTGCAAGCACAAGGCTCTGCTGCTGGTAGAGCTGTTTGTCTTCACCTGGCAGAGGCTGTGGGCTGGAACCACTATGGAAGTGCTGCCACAGGCTGCCCTTCAGCCACCCTGGCCTCTCCCTTGGGAAGCTTCAAAAGGCTGGACTGCAGAGCCTTGTGATCTGGCCTCTCCTAGTGCTTGGGAACAAGGGAGGTGGAGTGCATCTTCCTCTGTATCTGAGCACAGGCACCCCAAAACCTGTCCTGAGCTACATGTGAAGGTAGCGGGGGTCTGGCTTTGCCCTGGAACAATCTTTCCTGTTCTCACTACTACAACTGTGGCAGTAGCACTAGCAGTGGCAGCTGCTACTACCAGAATTGTGAAGGATCCCTGTATGCTGCTGCTATGTTTCTTCATCTGAGCTGACCTGTGTCCTCTGATAGGTCTCGCTGCACAGGGCTGGGCTGCTGTGACTGCCATTGGTCTCCCCGAGTGCCAGGTAAACCCTGAAGTAGACCCAGGGACCCAGTGTGCTGGGCCTGCTCACTCTCAGCTGGTCATGTGTTGAGGATCCTCCAGTGTGGACCTGTGAATCCCCTGGTCTGACCCCAAGGGCTCCCTTTCCTCTGTGCAGGAGAGGAGCAGACCTTACAGCTCAGAGAAAGGTTTGAATGTAGTAGGTGTGAGTGTAATCCAACAGGGCTGTGTTTGTCCACAGGGGACCTGGGGAAGAGAAACGCAAGAAGATAGTTTTGTCTCACCTGAATTAGAGCTAAGCTTTTCCATTTTGTATGTGTGAAAGCCTTGGAATCATCATAGAGTGTGTATTTCAGTATACTTGTGGCTGACCCAGTCAGCTCACAGGAGTGAATTTTGTTTCTCAGGAAACTTCCTCTCTTTTTAAGTTCTGGAAATGGAATTCTCAGAGACTTGCAGTGCTCTGTCCCTGTTATGGGTATTGCAGTGGGTCCTTCTGGCATAGGTGCTGCTCTGCAGCGTGGACTGCTGGGAATCCCATGGTGGGTATTTCCGTGCCAGGACTCTGGGCCTCCTTCTAGCAGCCGTCTGGGTCTGGCCTGGCCTGCTGCCTCGTCTTGTGGGGGATGTCTAACCACCCTGACTCCCCATTCTCCCATATGTTTGTCATGTGTGATGATGAGCTGCTTGCTTCCAGGGCAGGCACAAGGGCATTAACCCTGATGATTTGCACAGTTTCTTGCTGTGGTGTCAACTGTGGCTGCTGGGCAGCAGTAGTAAGGCTGAGAAAGATGTACTGGGGAAGCCTTCACCTCATCAGTATCATTTATCAGCCCAACCTTTCTGCTGAACACCTAATGGAAATTAGTGTCTTCTGGCATGTCTTGCTGCTTTGAAACTTTGAAGTACAAAAAAATCCTTTTATGTGTCTCATCGTTTTGCTCTCTGCCCTGGACCTGTTGGAGCTCCTCCTGGTCTGTCTCCCTGTTTTCAGTACAGGCAGGTAGAAGGCAGTGTAGGTGTTGTTTGATCACTGCTGCCTCTCAGAGTAGGGAGCTGCTGGGCACCATCCTTTCATGGGAGAGCAGGATCTGTCTCTCTCCTGATGCCCAACTGCCCACGTGGCTGAGCTGGGACTGGGCATGCTGAGAGAAAGGAGCAGTATATCTGAGCTTTGGGCTGAACTCTCATGTGTGGAGTCAGGAAGGGATTGCTGTCAGCTTTTCCATATTTCAGAGAGGGTATATGGAAGTTGGCTGCTGCTCTGTCTCCTGTGCCTGGAACACAGCTCAGTCTCCTGAGCATGGAAAAGCTTTGGTTGTCTGAGGGGAATCTAAACAGCCTGAAAACCAAGGGAACACATGAAAGAGCAGCAAGAACTATTGGCTCAAAAGGGAGACAGAGAAACTGGAAAAAGACAGGCTGCTGAGATGGACAGAGGCTGGGCCAGAGCCAGCAAGGGCTGGACTGGGTTATCCAGGAGCAAAGGAGGTCCAGGAGAAGCCCTCTCTCCCCAGAAGAGCAATGCACTCAGGGACAGAGAGCAGACTATTTCCATCCTTGGGGTCAGCCAAGCTTGGCTGGACAGAGTTACAACTGACCTTGTTCAGAGCTGGGGATAGTCCTGCCCCAAAAGGTGGTAGAATGGAGATTCCATACCCCTTCAGTGATGCTGGAGGATCTGTCATAGACCCTTACAGTTAGCAGCTCTGGGCTAGGGAGTGGAGTAGGTTGATGCTCACCTTGTTGCCTTGATGAACACATTTGTCTCCAGCTCTTGATGCCATGGATGAGCTGTTCCTGCAGGGCTGAGTCTGCACCTCTCAGCAGGGCCACAGGAGAAACATCACTTAAAGTAGGGGAGGTGTGGTGCTGCTGGCTCCCAGCTTCTTCCCCTTTGTCACCCCCCTCTCCAGGGACACAGTTCACACCCTGGTGCCAAATGGGTGCTGCAGCAGCACATCAAAGCCCTGACCCTGCTGTTTGTGCTACTTTTGCTGTGGGGCAGGCCAGACATGAGGGTATATGAGGCCAGGACTGCTCAGGAGAAGGAGCGTTGGCCCAGCTCCTTGGGAAATGGTAGTAAAGGTGACCCTAACACATATATGTCAGGTGGAGCCTGCTGGGGAAGATGTCCTGCCAGGCCCCTGTTCTGAGCAAAGGGACCTGATGTCTGTCCCCTCCCACACCATGAATCCCTGCCCAGGGGCTTTGGAGGGATCAGAGGGCCCTCCTGTGGCCAGCTACAGCCAGGTAGGCCAAGGACAAAAGGGGGGCTGTCACCTCTGGGTGCAGCCGCTGCAGATGCAAAGGGTGAAGGAGCATGACAAGGAGATTGTCCAGAGCAACTGGGGGTGACACTTCTGAATGCTGAAGGCTCCTGCTTCTCATCCTGGTGCAAGGAGATAAACCCAAGGGTCCTGGACTGTGCTGCCCACTGTGAGTCAGCCCCGGGCTGGGCAGTCTGTCACATCCTAGATGGAAGGGACAGAGCTGTGCCACACACTGTCTTCTTTGTGCCCATAATCCTGCTTTCCATCCTTCCAGTCACTTGTGGACCCCAAGCCAGGGGTTACCTCCAGCCTGGCATCCCCTGAGGTCACATGCTCCTCTGAGGCTGCTGTTTTACCCTTGCAGCAGGGCAAGACCTGGCCACTTTCTTACCCCAGCTCACCTCCCTCTTCTACACCCTGAGATGATAACCTTTGTGAAGAAGTTACAAGGGATGGTGCTCCCGAGGTGCCTGGGAAGAGGTGGATGCTGAGCCGCCGGGATGGGTGCAGGCGGAGTCAGGATCTCTAATGAAGTGTTCCCTGGCTCCTGCTTCCCAGGAAGGGGCTTTGGCTATTCCCCAACCCTGGCGCCCCCCCTTCCTGCCCTCCCTGGCTGTGAGTCTGATCATCCTGAAAATTAAAAAACCCAAATGCAGCAACACTTAGAGACTGAGTGGAAAGTCAGGGAACTGGGACTGATGCTGAGCTCCTACCACAGAGCCCCTTGCTCGCATCCCCCGTTCCTGCACCCCTAAGGTGGGTCCAGACTGGGGGCACAGGCAGATCCTGTCCCCCTGTCAAGCCTCTCTCCCCCCCTGGGATATAAGGAAGGAAAAACCTGTGCTAAGTCACTGCAGCTCTGAGCATTAGGCAGCTCTTCCCACCCTGCTCCCTACCCATCCTTAGCTGTCACGCTTGTCCTTGTGCAGGGGTGGGAGGGTGCCAGGACTAGGAGAAGAAGGGGAGCGGAGGGAGTGGTTTGGCTCCTAACCCTGGTGCTTTGTATTCGTGAGTAAATATTTGCTAATGGCAGCACGACTGGGGCGAATGTAAGGGAGCTGCTCCCCCAGCCCTAGCAGGGAGGGAAATGAATATGAATTTATCATGATTAGGTGAACCCAGCAGGGAAAGCGAGGGCTAGGCAGGGAGGGGGCGGGTGAAGATGGATCTGTGCAATAAAATTAAATAAGGACACCAAATAGAGTCACTTCTCACGTGCCCGCCCGCCCTCCCGCGCTCCTCTGCCTTTGCTGATTTCTCTCTTTCCTCAAATTTATGAGACCAATTATGAAGATGAGGTTGGAAGTTCTCAGAAGTTCACTAAATGCAAAATGTGGTCCCCGCTGTTCCCACCAAATTAATTAACCAAGTGCTATTGATGGCCTTGGTGACGTTGGCACGGTGTGGACCATGAGGGAAGGGTTGCTAGGATGCAGGTGAGAGGTGCCTGGTTAGGCGCAGAGCATCCTGTAGGACATTCTTGGGGCCAGTGGGTGCAGAGGAAGGAGGCCTGCTTGGACAGATGGTGGGCATCAGGAGCGAGAGACACAACAGGTAAGGCACCAGGTCCTGGAATTGATTTTCAGTATCATGGTCTCTGTTTCCAGCACTGATGGTTGTTGGTTGAAGGAAGATCCAGCTGGGGTGACGGTAATGCTGCCCTAGTGGGAATGTGGCATGTGTATGCGGTGGGATACTGTGCCATGTCCCGTGGTGGATGCCACGGCAGGGACTGGTGGTCAGCATGAACTGTATTTGGAAGACCAGAGCCTGGAGCCTGTGCCCTCTTGTGAACTCCAGCATTGTTCTCCCACCCTGGGATGCTGACCCCAATGCCATAAAGGTGGTCTGCACAGGCGCCTTGTTCTTGGTAGGTAGGTGACAATCCCTGTGGCTTAGCAGTGACAGTGCAGCAGGGACAGGTCCACTGCCACCTTCCCCTGCTTCAAGTCTCAACAATCCTCCCTGCCTCAGGTTCCCTACCTTCTCAGTGTGAAACTACCTGCCTGTGACTTGCAGGTAAGGTCTCATGAGTGGAGTGCCCTGATTTGACACCGGTCCTTGGCTATCCCTAACCTTTGTGTGAAGCAGCCCAACTCTGTGCATGGATCAGGGAGCAGGTGGCTGTCCCCACTTGCTTCATCACCGCTCTGGGCCTCAGTTTCCCTCCATCTTGTATTGCCTGAGGTTTTTGGGGCAGAGTCTGCTTTTCACTAGGTGCAAAGAGCATCCCAGTTCTTGAGGAGCTTTGGTAGCACTTAGAGGCTGTGAGAAGTGGCCAAATAAAGGCCCTGTCCTCACTCCCTACTCCAACCTTGTTTCACACTGAAAGCAGTAAGGGTCCCCACTTGGGCCATCTCTGCACAAGGACCTTCCCCTGTAGTGCCACCGGGTGCCAATTCGAATCCTTTAATGTTTACTGTCCAGGCCCAGCCAAAACAGTTTGAGGTGTGAAAAAATGAAGGCTGTGTCCTCAGATCAAAGATGGTCAGCGGGGAAAGGACACAGAGGTCTCAGAATAAGCTAGACCAGGAGTCCGTGTGTGTGCCCAGCTGCTGGCACAGCAAGCCTCTGCCTTTCCTGCCCCTGCTTCTCTTTTCTGGCTTTACTCTTGCCCCGGTGATCAATGGGCTCCGATCAGGCTGGAAACCAGCACAGCAGAGGCATTGACAAACCTGCCGTCTCTCCAGCAGGGCCGTAACCCAGGCTCCCGTCACGGCGGCGAACGGGGAGCAGGTATTCTTGCTCCGGCGGCAGCACCGACGTGTCCCTTCCCATGGTAAATGCCTTACTTGGGGATAATTTAGCGGCTCATGTCAAGATTTTAAAAGAAATAGACTGGCTGCTCTGCAGCTCTTGACACTCACAGCCTGCGTGCGTGGACACACGTGTCTACCCCCAGAGAAAAAAATCGCCTCAGCTCCAAGGAGAGGCTCGCCAGCGCCTGGGCTTCCGAGCTGCGCTCCCTGCCTGGAGTCTCCCTGTCTAGCACTGATGCTGTGCTCTCTCCGTGCTCTGTCCCTCTTTGGAGTCTCCAGGGTCTGCAGCCGGCCTGTCGCCCGTGGAAGAGGACCCTGGGCAACTGAGAAACTGCATCCGCCCGGCCCAGCCCCGATGCGGTGGGCTCTGTCGGCCGCCGTCCTCGCAGGCAGCAGAGGGAGCTGGAGGACTGGGTATGGGCAGCAATGGGCAGGCTCCAGGCAACCCGGGCCTGTGCCGGAGCCCTCCGGGCTGCGCAGCTCAGCCAGCTCCGTGGGCGAGGAGACAGCCGCCTCCAGCCAGCTCCCAGCAGCAGGGCAGCGTGAGGTGTCGCCAGCCTGCAGCCTGTCCGCTCAGCCCCATGCTGCTGTCCCTCCAGCCCGGCTACGGACACAACTGCCTCTGCAGCTGGCCAACTCTGCTGTGGACGCCTCTTGAGTTGCTCCTCCACCCCCTCTCTTAGGCTCTTAGGGGCTCAGCCCCCCTGCGCCGTTCTGGGTGGGAAGCATGCAGCTTCTCTCTGGCTGGCCCCCGCCGTGTCCCTTGTTCCCTCTCCACGTAACCGGCTGGAAGAGGTGACACAGTGCTTCCTGTCACCCTGAGGACCTGCTGGAGGGACGGCAGACGCCCCGAGAAACCTGGCTGGATGTGACAGGGGGCAATAAGGCGTCCATCACTGGGCAGCATGCCGGGGGAGGGAGTCCTGCAGCACGTGGTGGGTGCCTGTCACTGCTGTCCCACTATCTCCTTGCCCATAGGGAGCTGATTTATGTCTGGGCCAGACTGTGCTGACCTCCTACTTTGGCTCAGGCATTATAACTAATGGCAGGTCAGCAGAGCTACAGCAAAAGTGAAGTGACTGGTAGGGGGCCTGTGAGTTGGGAGTGCAACACAGTGGGGGCTGCCCAGGCTCCTCGTTGCAATGGCACCAGTATCCAGAGACAGGGACAGCAGTGCTGGAGCAGACTTAGCTCCTAGCCTGTCCTCCTCCACCCTGTCCTTTTACTCTGCTCCCGAGGACTGTTCCTGACCACATGCTCCTGTTTAGACCACAGTGGGTCCTGTGTCAGCAGTATCAAGCCTGGAGTGATGGTTCCTTGTTGAGGAGACTGATGGGTTCACGAACATTAACAGCAGAGCCAGGGAAGGCACCAGGTGTCTGATCCTAGCTCCTGTCTGGGACTTGCTGGGATGAGGGACCAGAAGGACCTGGCACAGGTATAGCAGAGTGCAATGTCACAGTTGATGGCGTGAAGCATCCCCTTTGGTCTGCTGCTCCCACCTCCTACTTGATCTGTGAGTCCTGTGTTGCAGAAATCTCCTGGGGAGGTTGCACTCCTCCTGTCTCTAGCATGGGACACATATTCCTTCAGGTCCCAGAGACCCTGCCCTACTGCATGTGGGCCCTGTGTCACTGCAGCATACTCTCCATGAGTTTTGGCAATAAGCCCTGTTAGTTTTCCCAGGTAAACTGGAGAACCAGCCCAGCAACACAGATAGACTACATAAACTGAGTTTCGAGGACAGGTCTGTCATCTCCACCTCAACATTTCCCAGCAGCAAAAGCTGATGTGGGACCTTGGCACAGCTGTATACCTTGATATTTGCATACTCACTAAGCAGCTGTTCCCTGTTCTGGGATAATGCCGTACTGACCTGCCAGCCTAGGTGCTCTGTGTGGGTCATGGGAGCCCTTGGGGACGCTATAGAAAGCTCCTGCCCTGCTCCTTGCCACAGACCAAGAGCTCCAGAGCTGTCCATCAGTAAGGGGGAGCATTTATTCAAATGACAAGACTCCTGAAGCTCTAGAGGGACATTTGCACAGTACAGTGTGCAACACTCACTGTCCTGTGCTTGGGCAGGACCTGAGTGTCCCCAGGAGTGACATTGCTAATGTCATCAGTGTGCCCTGGGCCAGGATTTCTCTGCCCTAACAGGAACACAGCATTGTCCAGTCATTGAAAGGGAAGCTGGGAATAAGCCTGATAATGGTCCTGTTGCTTAGAGAGCTCACATCCCTTGGCTGCATGGAGGGAGGGCTATGCTTGCTCAAAGTCCTAGTTCTCCTGATTTGATTTTCTTTTGCCAGGAGGAGCTCTCTCTACAGTGTGTTTTCTGCACAGCACACACAGGGTGGCATGTGTGATCCCAGGGCAGAACATGGGTCCTGAGGCTAAGAGGCAGTCCCTGGGATGAGAACTGCACCCTCATGAGATGTCTGAACAAAACTCTTCCATAAGATCATTCCTGAGACAGGGCTGGGGCCAGGTTTTGGTCAAATATTTGTGCTGCTGTTCTCCGGAGTTAAGGGCCTCTGTTCTTGCCCAATTTTCAGGTTGATGCTGCACATGTGGTGCAGCCTTGCTGACACCCTGCCTTTGCTCTCTGATGGGGAAGGATGAGAAGATAGCTGAATGTGTCTGTGTGAGATGTTAGGACTTTGCCAGAAATAAGCGTATTTGCCTGCCTTCCTGGGGTGGGGAGGGCTCTTTTGCAAGTGAGCTGTATTGCCCTGGCCTGGGATGTGCTGTCTGCTATCCCCTCAGCCTGACATACAGGGCTCTGTAACCTCTTCTGGCACTACCAGACTCAACAGGTCTGCCATGGTCCCACTAGGCTTCCTGCTGCAGTTTGCAAACTGAGGGGTCTGCCGGTGCCCAGGCTAACATGTTGTTTTTTCCAACTCTCAACACACATTTCTGCTCCCCATTTCTCAACCAAAGAGCACTGACTTTGCAAGGCTGCAGTGAAAGCTGGCATCCTTGCAAGAAAACCCTCCCCATCAAGTTTGTCAAGTCCTGCACATGATCCCACTACAGGTAATTTTGCAGCATTATGGGAGTGATTCTTCTTTGCTTTTTTTTAAAGAGATCATTTTAGGGCTAAGCTGGATTCAGGCAATAGCAACTGGTGGCTTGCACTATCCTTGAGTGTAGGCCACTGACAAGTCTAGGTGCAGCATCTGAACCTCAGCCCAGCTGGTGAAGCTTTTCTTCTGGTCTGAACCTACTGCAGAAGCAGGAGCTCTGTGCATTCCCAGACTGTTCTTGGCAAAGTTGATTTAAAAAAAAAAAAAATTATTTCCATGGCCTCTGCTCTTATTTTGGCATCTGACTTTAGAATAGCAGCTCTCAGAGGCTTAGCTTCTTCCCAAATAAGCTGTTGGAGGATATTTCCTAGATCCTACTCTGAACAGGACTAAAGTTCAATCTAGGATGTAAAAGGTAGAGGAGTTCAGCTTCAGGTTGGGAATTTTTACTACAGAGCTGAGATGCTCCTGCTGAAAACCACTGCCACTTGGGGGATCCAGCAACTGCCAAAAACTACCATTTTCTCCCCAGCATTATTTCAAGTTTGTCAATCCCTCTTTGAAGGCCTGGGCAGGTGGAAGGGGCACAGGGAGCTGTAAATAAGTGTAAGCTTTAAAATTTCCCTTAAAATGACTGCTAAGTCTCACAAGACATGACAGGGGTCACTCACAGATCCCTCCTGAACAAAGGCAGCTCTTTGCTGAGAAGAAAAAGTTCTTTCAAAAGCATGATCAGAGCAGCATGGTGTAGAGCACAAGCAAGGCAGGGCTTGCAGCCAAGCCTCTTTCTCCATCACCCAAGGACAATGACATCCCCTGGCATGTCCCTGTACCACCCGCTCCCTGTGCCTTGCTGTGTCTTGCCTGATGTTGTGGGGATGGATGCCACGAAGCAAAACAAATTGAAAGCCCAAAAGCCCGAGCCTGCAAACCGTTTGGCTGAAGGTAGACAACACATTCTGGATCCAGCTGTGACCTGCAGCAGCCCTGTGATGTACTGCACTGCAGGACATAGAGTGAGTGCAGCAGCATCACCTTGCTACCAGGTCTGGTAAGGGCTGAGGGCTTCCTGGATCTTCCTTCATAAAGAGAAGATGGCAAAGCCCCGCCAATGTGGCCCCCTCATCGTGTCTGCAAGGTGCCGGCAGAGCTGGATCCAACCACCCAGAGGAACCCTGATGGCAGCGCTCCCGCTTCTCTCTCACGACCTGTGGGGGGGGGGGACACCAAGGATATAGCGTGGACAGAGGCGGGGATGGGGACTGGACCTACCTCCTTGCGGGAGTTC
>VWZE01017638.1:318637-388726 GCA_013396675.1 Eubucco bourcierii
CCAAAGTTACAGCCATTGGTGTGCGCCTGATGGCTGTCTTTCCCGAGATGGGAGGTTCTGACCCTCCCTTCCCCTAGTCCTATCCCAAAGCAAATCCTTGCTTGCCACGAACATCCTAGAGACCCCTGATGCGCCCTTTAGCCCTCCCCCACACACACACACCCCCAGCCCCCTCCAATCATGATGGCCACCTCCTCTCCGTCTCCGCAGGGCCTGGTGTCCAGTGACGGTGTCCCGGTTCCAGAGCGGCTGAGCCTCCTCCCGGGGTGGCACTATCCTGGTCCCTCTCTGCCATGCAGCTCTCCCTCCCTCCACTTCTCATGCTGCAGCAGATGGTGGAGGTGACATTTGTCTGCGTGTGACGTACTTGACGGTGGCCATGTCCCACTCCTCCTCCCTTTGCCCTGGGTGGAGGAGCCTCGGACCTATCTGGCAAGGGCGGGACAGGCAGGCACAGCCTAAGAGGTCCCCTCCCCATCAACCCCCACCTCTGCCGCAAGCCCCTCAGACATCTGCGCCTCCTCTCTTGACCACACCGCCACCAAACCCTTCTTCGAAGGGCCCGGGGCACCGGGACAGCTTGAGTCCATTATCCCCGAGGGTGAGCACCCATCACCGCAGGGTGCTCTGCCGGGGGGATTGTGGGGTGCAGCCACTGGCGCCTCCCGTTCGTTCTCTGTTTTCTGCCTTAATTAGAACCCGGAGAGACCAGGCGAAATCGCATTAGCGCGGGGCCCCGGTGCGCTGAGCCATCCATCTTTTTTTATTACAGCGTAATGGGGCTGCTCGCGAGGCGCCGTGCGATTTGTCACAGGCCTCGTTCCCTGATAACGGGCATTTGTCATCACTTTCTTCCCGTGTTAATGTCATCATCGGCGAGCTGACAGGCAGACCCGTTGAGGGAGCGCTGGCGACAGACCACATCCGTCAACCTAATATTTCCATGGCTGTGGGGATCAGCCGGGCTGCGAACACACATTAAAGTGCTTATGAGGGGAGGAAAAAAGAGAGAGGGGGCGAAAAAAAAACCCCACCAACCACCCAACAACAACAACAAAAAAAACTAAACCCAACTCCTCCCCCCGCCCAAAAAAAAAAAAAAAAAAGGCTGTTGTCATTAATTAAAATGTTAGTGCGAGCGTGTGTGTGCGAGTGGCCCTGCGTGGGGACGGGGAGGGCTGCGGCGCCAGGGGACAGGCGAGTGCGATGCGGTGGCCTTTTAACGGAGCGCGCATCAGCTCCTGAAACCCATTTAAAAGTTATTTGGGACTGGGGAATCGGCAGGGAGCGCGGTGGAAAGGTCATTGTTAATAAGGGAAAGCATGCGGGAGCGCGCAGGGAGGGCACGGGCATGGCCAGCAGAGGATGGCAGAGATGGTCACCTCTCGGTGAGGGCACGCTTTGTCCCGTGGGAGGTATCTGAGCCGATCGGGTCACAAAGCGAGTGGCCTTAGCTCTGTGTGGCAGTAGGATGAGACGGGGAGAAGGTAACTCTGTGGAGGGGTTGCTTCACTTGCAAGGGCAGGAGTGGGGTGGGCAGTGGAGTCAAGGCAAAGACGTCTGAGCACCTCACAAACTGGTTTTGGGATAGGGCTCTGCAGCTGCAAATCAGGTACATGGGCAGAAGTCTGGCAAGGGGTCAAATCTGTGACCTCTGCCATAAACAGCCAGTGAGGAGACTTGCCCCAGGCTCTGGGGCTGAGTCAGTGTCAAGGGGGCTCAGATACTCACCCCATAATATTTGGCTGTTGCTATGGACACAGGCAGTGGTGATGATGAGGAGTGCAGGCAGCAGAGGGTGTGTGGCACCCTGGGTGTTCATGGTGGGTGTTGTTTCCTGTGATTTTTCTGGGGTTCCTGAGATCGTGCAGTACAGGATGGTTTGAGTTTCTTTTTCTTCTTTTTCTTTTTGTTTTGGTTTCTTTTTTGTTTGTTTGAGTTTTGGTTTGGTTAACTTTTGGGGTGTCTGGGAGGGTTTTGGACTGAGTGACTCAGCCAGGTCTACCCACCGTCCTCCCCTGTTAGCACATCAGAAATTGACTCTAGGAGTTCTGATGCATCTAAGCCAGGCTATTCAGAAACAGGGATCAAAATGCTTCTTCCTCTGCACAAATCCAATCTCCAGGTCTCCTGGGAGAAGTCCCTGATGTTGTGGACCTGTGGCTGGATATGGTGCAAAACCCTGTCAGGTAGGCATCAGTAACCCTCAAACCCTCCTTGATGTAGAATGGGGAACATGAGGTTTAAAAAAGTGGCTGTACAGGGAGCATAACCTCCCTCATCTCCCATCCTAGGGGACAGACAGGGGCAGGCTGTCAAGATAGCCACTTAGAATCACAGAATGGTAAGGTTGGAAGGGACCTCAAGGATCATCTAGTTCCAATGCCCTGCCATAGGCAGGGACACCTCCCATTAGTACAGCTCACTCAAGGCCTCCTCCAACCCAGCCTTGAACACCTCCAGGGAGGGAGCATCCACAACATCCCTGAGCAACCTGTTCCAGTGCCTCACCACCCTCTCTGTAAAGAACTTCCTCCTAACATCCAGTCTAAATCTCCCCTCTACCAGTTTAAACCCATTGCCCCTTGTCCTGTCATTGCAAGACCTTGTAAATAGTCTCTCCCCAGCCTTCCTGTAGGCCCCCTTCAGGTACATGCATCCTGTGTCCTAGGAAGAGTCCTTTCTGGTGCCTGCTTTCATTGTTTTCCTCTATTTTTCTTTTTATTTTCTGTCCTTCCTCGTTCCAAATGCAGGCTTTGTGCATGGGAGGTTCAGGTTTGGGGGAAGATGTTGTAATGGGTTAGAAACTTCGCACACACGCTACTTGAAACTTACCCAGACCAACTGATGATCTAATTTCTCTCATTAAAATGTTCCAGTCAGCCTCAAACCAGCACAGATGTGGCTTTTTTAGAGACCTGGACCCTTTACTTGTGTTCACATAGACACACCCTCACATTCACTCCCCAGCCACAAGTCATTGCTATTAGTGGACCCACAAGTTTGGCTCCCTGGCCAACTCTTGAGACTGTCACCCAAATTAGGAGTGTCTAGGATTGGGGAAGATGGGAGTGGATATATATCCCTGGGTGCTGGTGGGGAAACCGAGGCACGGAGCAAAGACTTCGTGGTCCTCACCCACACTGTTGCTCACAGGTTATCTCATCTCCACAGGTCTGCAGACCAGCTGGGATTTTTTCTCTGGGCTGCCTGGCAGTGGCTGGACTCCCAGCCCCGTGACATACTCATTCAGGTCACCAGCCCCCATAGCAGCAAACCCTGCCACCAAAGCCTCCCTCCACCCCAGCCCCTGCCATAAATCACTGCCCTGCATTGGCCAAGGACCTTTTAAAAAGGATTTATTAGGGGAGATTTAAGCAGAGGCGGCGATGTGGTTTCATAAATCGAAAGGCAATAGCACTCATCATTACCAGCTTTCGGGGGGTGGCATCCCTGCTCCCCCCCATTCCCATGGCCGTGCTAACAGCCCCCTCCCTAGCCCCTCTGCTTCTGCTGCTCCCATTCTCCTCCTGGCCCGTGGGGACTGTGAGTGTGGAAAATCCCAAGACAGGGAGTGTAAATGCTTGTTCTTTGTAAATGAAGAACATAATTAACATTAAATTAAGGTAATACAAATGAAGACAACACAGAGCCTGACAGGATGAGTGTTTGGGGAGGCAGTAGAGAGAAGTGATTCATATTTTTAATTTACTGTACAAATAGACTAGCAGGGCTGGGGGGAAAAGGGCCATCCAAGTGGAGTGGGGATTTTTTTTTTCCCCCACAGTTGTTTTGCTGTGCTTTAAGCACACAATGACTATTAAAGTCAACTGCCCATATAATAGGACATCTCCTACATGACTGCCTCTCCGAGAGGCAGCTTGCTGTAGCAATAAATTCTGGGAGTGCCATCTGCTGGTGTGCACCCTCAGCCGGGCACCCTTGCCTCGGCCACCCCAGCGTTGGACAAACTTACCTTGGCCACTCTGATGTCGAGCACCCACACCCAGACCAGCTCTGGCACACCTCACTGCTGCAGAGATCTGCTCCTGTAGAGGACTGCCCATGGACCTGCTGGGTTCAATACAGAATTATTAACTTTCTTTTCCTATAGATTAACAAACAGTTTCTTTCCCCCTCCAAATATGCCCTTAAATTGTTCATGATCTATCATTTTTTTTATTTTTTCTTCCCCCCCCCCCAAATCATAGAATCATAGAATGGTAAGGTTGGAAGGGACCTCAAGGATCATCTAGTTCCAACCCCCTGCCATAGGCAGGGACACCTCCCACTAGTACAGGTTACTCAAGGTCTCATCCAATCTGGCCTTGAGGCCTTATACCCAAGAGGTTGAGGGGTTTGGGCTGATACTAAGGAAATATTTTAGGTTTTAAAAAAAACCAAAACAAACAAAACCCAAATCAATGGTCTGCACCCCTCTGCAGTGCCGGGTTTCATCTGAGTGCCTGTTACACAGACCACAGTTAAAAAAATCACCCATTTCAGCTTTTTCCCTGCAAAAAGATTCTCGACCAGGGTCTGTGTGAACCAAAGACTTGACTAGAGAGAGCTCTGCACTTGAATGAGGAGAACTGTGGGCTCAGTCCAGGGAAACTCTGCTGTGGAATGACTTTTTGGGCAGAAGTGATCCAGATTACCCATCACAAGGGTGTACATGGGGCTGTGGCACCTGGAACAGGCACCCTGCCACCACCGTGTCCTTGTTCCTTCCTTGAGAGGACTCCTACAGCAAGAGGCCCCGTTCCTGGATGAAATCACCTTGTCCAGCTGAAATTGCCCTTCCCAGCAGAAGATGCCATGGGACTGTGTTTATGGCCTCCCACTCTGTGCCAGAACTGGAATGGAGGGCTGTTAATTCTGGGGCTGCAGCCTTTGCTCTCCAGGTCACTTGAGTTCTGACAGTTATTACCACAAGCAGCACCTGTAGGTGCAGTGCTGGCTGGCCTGCAGGTGCTGGTCCCAGTTCTTTGCTTCATTTTTCTTTTCCCCATGTTCTACTCCATTGCTGCTGCTTCCTTTCCACTGTGATGCTCACCTCCCCAGGTGCAGGATGGGTAGAGGGGCTGGTGTAAGACAAATCCTGTATGCAAAGGGAAGGCAGTCCTCCTCACTTTATTCCTTCCATGCTGCTACTGAAGGTGTGTTTGTACACAAGGTTGCAGCTGGGAGGATATGGAGTGTCCCAGTGTGAGCATCCTTGGCTGGCACAGGGGTTGTTTGCAAACCATCCTCTGCTTGGGTAATGCCTTCTGTGTCCAGCACCTTCCTCCTGTGGCTGCTTCACTGGAAGCATGAATGAGGAACGTGTGCAGGAACTGACCTGGGTTTAAGGGGTCAACAGTGCCAGCCTGGCTCAGGAGGGCTTGTGCTGGGGGTTCAGTTCTCCACCACATCACCACAAGTTGCTTTGGGCTGGAGCATGATGCTACAGTGTAGGTTTGGGTCCTACTGAGCAGCAAAACACCTTGGCTCCAGAACTTCTCCTCCATTGGTAAGTCAAGAGGCAGGAATCAATCCTGCACCTGTCCTCATGATGCAGCTGGATGCTGCTCCAGCTGCCCTCTCTCCACACTGAAGGAGACAGGAGCAGAGTTTTTATCCTCCTCAGAGCATGCAGAAAACACAACACACTCAAGGCTGGTCCCTGATAGAGCCTCCACAGTCAGGTGATATTCTGGAGGAGAAAAGGAACTCTAGTTGTGGTGACAGGAACAGTTCACTAATAGAACACCTGATGAAACTAGTGCAACATTTCAGCCTCAGATGCTTACTAGGTCCCTGTCATTAGCAGAATCCATCCCCCAGGAACCCATCCTTGATGGAGCTATAGGGACCATTAGGACTGGCAGGGCATGAATGATTCTTGGCTTTTCCAGCCCATGGCCTGAGGACATGGACAGCAGTGTGTGCTGCAAGCATTCATCAGCTTCCCAGTCAGTATGTGACCATTCACCTTGAACCAGGCACACTCCAGGAGAGCTTCCCTGCATGATCTGGAAGCGATAGGCTGTGACTATTTCCTTGGGGACCCCATTTCAAAGTATCCAGAGAGTTCAAACTGAGGTCTTCTTTCCCATTCCAGTTTGCCCAGGGTGAGCTCCTGCCCTCCACATACATTCATCAGGGCTTAAACTGACTCACCCTTTAGCATTTGGTAATCAAGAGTTGTCACATAGTTGGAGAAAGTCATCTTCATCTTTGTTTCTGCAAACTGCAGGAAGATTAGGAGCTTTTCCAAGCATCAAAGTTCTCAGTCTCTTCTTCATGCTGTCTCGATTTTTTCAAGGTCAGTTTGAACACTGATAGAGGATACAGAGTTATAGAACCACTGCTTTAGGAGGCCTGAACCCAGGAAGTTGCTTTGGACACAGAGAAGCAAGTGTGGACATGAGAAAGTAGCTCAGAGCTCATCCAGCCATATCTTTGACACAAAGCTTTCAGTGGAAGGTTGGACTGGATGATCTTGGAGGTCTCTTCCAACCTGTTTGATTCTGTGATTCTATGGAGGGGTTGGAAATGCCTCTCTGGGCAGAGGAAGCTCAAATCCTGCTTTTGCAAAAGTATCAGATCAGTGGCAGGGGACAGGTTGAACTGACAGCCCCCAAGAGGGATCCTGTCCTAGTATGCTAAAGAAAAAGCTGATGAGCAGCTGTGTCCCATGAGCATGGGCTTTCCTGGCTCACACTCTTCCAAGTTTTGTTGGGAGGAAGATGAGAGTGCCCCTTAAAAGGGACCCCTGGGACAGATGTCCCCAGAAGCTGCTGTAGGATATTGCCAGTGACCTCTAGCTCTTGGAAAGAGGGCATTTCTGGCTCTGATGGTGTCTGAAGCCCCAGCAGAAATGAGTCCTGACCCCACGCTTCCCAAGTCTGCCTCATCTCAGCAGCCAATACAGAGCAGTCCTCAGCCATATGGCAAAACTCCATCTCCTTGGCTGTGCCAGGACCCTGGGATGGGGAGGGGGTGGGGAGGGCTGCTCCCAGGGTGGGCCGTTGCCTCCTACGTGGAGGGCAGGGGGACATCTTCCAAGCTGCCCCACATGCTGGGTGGGAAAGATCAATAAATACCAGAATAAATAAATACAAGTGGCAAAGAGGCCTGAAATGATGCTGTCGTTTGCCGGGAATGAGAGACACAAGTGTAATTTAGGTTTTGATATTATGAAAGTCTCGCTGCTCTAAAACAGCAGGGCACTCAGTGCCTCATTAATAAAGGATAAACTTGGAGTCTATTTACAATGCACTTTTTGGGGTTATTTACACTCCATTATACATATGTAATGCTGCACATATTTACCGCTCTGTGCTGCTGCCGAGAGCAGCCGAGTCGGGAGGCAGCCAGGGTGGGAAGCCACTGCTGCTGTGGACCTGTGACCCCTGCTTAGACTGATGTCCTCTAAACGGCTTGAGATGCAGGAGAGCCCCAAGCTGGCTTCTGGGCATGGAGGGGCTGGGGCTGGGCACTGGGAGCCCGGCTTGGTCTCCACAGGCTCAGTGCCCACCCCTCAGCCAGAAGCAGCCCAAGGTTTTGCCAAGTGATGCAGAAAGAATGACTCCTTACTAAGCAACCACGAGCACAAAACATGCAAGCTGTGGGCTCACCGTGGCGTGGGCAATTGGAGAAAAGAGGGCTTCATCATTTGCAACAAAATAAACCACCCTTGTGTCAGCAGGAAGGATTTAGCCAAGCAGCCCTCCCCACCACCTGACTTTTACCTCTGGTCAGAGCAAAATTATTGTGCTTTCTGTACAAACCTTATCTTCCTGAGGGTCTGCTGGTTTGGGAGCTCCCAACCCTGTGGTGCTTGTGGAGCTGCTGTTAGGATCCTTGGTCATGCAACTGCCATGCCCACAACTGTCCTGGGAACACAGGGCAACCTCCAACATAGTCTCCAGGATTCAGGGAAGAGATGTGGAAGAGGTTGTGCTTGGGGAGCACCTCAGGGTCACAGCAGTCCATGGGATGCAGAAAAGGAATGTGGGTGTACCCAAGACACCTTTTTCTTTGGCAGATTGCATAAGTGCAAGGGTCCCGCAGGAGCACTCTTTGTGGGGTCAGCACACGAGTCCAGATGGCAAAGGGCTTCCAGTAGGTTGTGGAGGGGCACAGTGGCTGGGTAGTCACTCCCAGCTTTGAGCTGCTCCATGTTACTTCTGTGACAGCCTCTGGGTTCACATGACCAAACCAGATGAGACACAAGAGACTGGGAGTCATCCTGGCCACCCTTCCTAGGAAATGTAGGGCAACTTTGACCTTTCAAGCCAGGCAGGGAAGGCTCTTATCCCTTTCTGCTCCTCCCCAACACCTGGGGAGGAATTCACCCATGTTTTCTGCTTCATTCTGTCCCAGGCTGAACTTGCTAAATGATGGCTCTGGAGGCAATGCTCTTTATTAAACACCTTGTGTGGGCAGCTCTCGGCAAGTTCCTATACCCAGCAGAGATGTGAAGCCCCTGCACCCAGGAGGTTCCCTCATTTCTGGGAGGGTGTCTGTTCCAGCACAGAGGAAATGGGTAGCAGCTGGTGCAAGCCTGGTGCTTCATTGGAGCTTATCCTCAGCCAGGCTGCAGCATGGTGAGATGTCTTTGGAGACCCAGAGCTGGCTGAGTTTGAGTGAGTTGACCACCACTTCCCTCCCCAGCCCCAAGCCTCCTCCACCATCCTTGCCTCACCATCCCATCCAGATCAAGGCAGGCTGGACCCCGAGCCCTCCAGGGAGCTGCTCTCCAAGGCCCCATAGCCATTGAGCTTTGTCATCCCAATGAGCTGTTTTGGGATGGAGAAGAAGGAGCGGCGGGTGGCAAAGACTCGGCTGATCTCCATGAAGGTTTTGTTCTTGGTCTCGGGGATGATCAGGTAGATGTACAGAGCCACCATCAGGCAGACACCACAGAAGACCAGGTAGCAAAAGGCACCAGTTGACATCTGGGAACAATAGAAAAGCAGGGACGGGGCAGGTACCCCCAAAGCGGGTATGGCCCAAGTCAGTGTCCCCTCACGTCACCCCTCCCTGGGCTAGCTCTGGCCAGCATTGAGCTAAGTGAGAAGCAGGAACATCCCTTGGGTTAAGCCTAGTTTGGCGCCCTGTCCTGGGGGAGCAGTAAGATGTGTCCACCCTCTCCTCCTCCCGTGGCCCCTCCAGACCTGTACCTGCAAGAAGGGGAAGATAAAGCCAACAGTGAAGTTGCAGAGCCAGTTGAGGGATCCCCCCACAATGTAGGCAGCAGGACGGTGTGACTGTGTGAAGAGCTCAGCTGTCATCAGGAAGGGGACACCAGCTGCAGAGGAAGGGGACAGATCAAGGGTATGTGGGACAGGCTGCCTCAGGTACTCTGGGGTCAACAGGTCCTTCAGTTCTGTTGCCAAAGGGCTGGAAGCCCGTGAGTCAAAATGGTGGTGCTGGGAGGGTTGGAGGAGATGGGGACCACAGAGATGAGTGGACCAGTGTTCTGCCTTTGGTCTCCCTTTGGGATCTGCCTCCATGGGTGGGTGACCCCTCCCTGGAGGCAGTCAAGGCCTTGAGTAACCTGTACTAGTGGGAGGTGTCCTTGCCTATGGCAGGGGGTTGGAACTAGATGATCCTTGAGGTCCCTTCCAACCTTACCATTCTATGTTGCCCTACACATATGACAGTTGTACTTGCTGGGTGCTGAAAGCAGTTTCACAAAGTGCTTGACTGGAAAGTTTCAGGCTGAGTCAAAATCAGTGTGGAACATTTCACCTGGATCCTCATTTCACAACAATATGCCTTGCTGCTGACACATTAAATCTCACACAGATCACAAGCCTAGAGAAACATGGTCCCGGTGTCCTCCATAACGTCCTTTCCAGCCTCCCTTGATCAGAGGGTTTAGAAAGCTTCTTTCCACCGATTAGCTAAAGGCTTGGGCACTGCAACTGATACAGGCAGGAATGAGGCAATAGCATTTGCAAGTATCAGAATTTCCCACGGGACACCAAAATGCCATTTTGCAGCTGGCTTTTCTCACGTACAGGGGTGAAAACCAGAATGACTTACCCAAGCCAGCTTGGCCATTAAAACTCACACAGGTTGTGGCTGCTTCTCCTGTAAGGACTCAGCCCCTCCCACCACAAGCCACTGAGCCACCCTGGGTCCCAGGACTGTTCTTTTGCTGGAGGGGTCTGAGGGCTCATGAGGATCTGACAGAGGACTATTTGGCATGATGACATACTTGGGGTCCCACTGCCTGGGGCCTCTTTCTAGAAGGTACTCCAAGGGAAAGGATGAGCAAAGAAAGAGGAAATAGTGCTGAGAAGTGAGGGAGGAGTGGAGCCCCTGATGGACTCTTACTCACAGCTCGCCAAGAATAGAGATATATATTTTTGGTTTTAAAACTCCTATTCATCATTGTTTGTGAACAATGAGCCATTAAAATCCTAATTAAAGATGTAATTACAGTGAGTAAAGTCTGGGCTGAGGATGAATTATATATCTGCTAACGGCACTGCTAATACATCAGCTGGGTAAACCAGTCCAGGTTTCACCCCTCACTCTGGAGCCCCGTCTCTCGCTTGGCGTGGGTTGATGCTCAGTCTCACCACGATGGGAGCAGTCAACACCTCCAGAGAGGTCTGGGAAAGGCTGCCAGGGTTTTCTCTCTGTTTGGCTCAAAAGCAGATGGAGCAAAGGAGGTGGAGCGTGCCCTGGGGACATATTTGTGCTAGAGGCACTAGAGATGGAGTCTTGCTTACAGGGTGCAGCAAAATAAACCAAAACCTGGCTGTAGGGAAGGGGGCAAGGTGCCAATCCTTCCACCTGCCTCCAAACCTTGCAGCTGCCTGCTCACCCAATAACCCTATTCCCACCACACCTCCCTCCCACTAGCTCTAGACCCACCTGGTCCCATGCAGAAGCCAGCAATGATACCAATCACGCAGGTGACAGCAACGTAGCGCATCCAGGGCACAGTGATCTGTGAGGGGACACAGGGCTGGGGGATGCTGCTGGGGTGATGGCCCTCAACTTCGCACCCAGCCACCCCAGATAGGGCTCCACTCCTGCCCCTCAGCTTGGCAGCAGCCCTTGGGAACAGTGGCCATGCAGGACACATGGAGGAGATGCAGACGAGCAATGGGTGGTGTCAGGCACAGCTGTTGAGGGTCAGCCTCAGCAAAGCTTAGCAACTTGTGATGCTGAACTGTTCCTCGAACTGTTGGGAGCATCCCTTGGGGGCAGGTAGCAGCAGCAGAACTCTGCAGAACTCTCCACCCTCACTAGCATTTTGTATTTGCCTCCCCTGGGACAACCATTTCCACAGAAAAGCTACTAGAAGTGGTGAGATTTTTTTTCCATGCGGTTTTGGGTTTTCTGTTTTGTTGTTCACTCTGAATTTTCCTTTCTTTTAAAGGGAAAACATTGCATGGCAGCACCAGCTCACCCACACGAGCTCCCTGCCCTGGAGTGATGCCCATCCCTTGTTAATGCACCCAGGGCTCCAGCCTTAGACCATGTCAGTGGCCCAGAGCGAGTGGCATGGTAGCCAGATCCTACCTGCATCAGCAGGGAGACAGTGATGCCAGCCGAGCAGATGCCCATGGTGCAGAAGCCAGTGATGATGAGGGGCCGCCGGCCCAGCTTCTCAATGGTAAAGCACTGTGGAGGGAGAGCACAGACTGATGGGATGGTGGTGAGCTCTCTACCAGGGTGTGTCACATCCTACACCCAAGATCCAGTTGGAGGTAGAAGGATGTTCTAAGTGGCATCTTGGGTTTGGGGGCAGCCCCAGGTCAGAGCACCAAGGTTGGGGGCATGGGAAGAGCAAGAACTCCAGGGTCCTGGAGTGAGCATGCAGCAGGGTGCAGGTTCAGGACTGGTCCGGCGGTCGCATTCGCACCAAGGCGGAGCAGAGGTTCTGGGCTGGGCACCGAGCGCTTGCGGGGCAGCGCGCAGCGGAGGCCGGGCGCGACGGAGCGGCAGAGGCTGGAGCAGGCAGGGTATTGACAGCAGAACAAATGCCTGTAATTTTATAACCAATCTCGGCGGGTCCGTCGGGGGCTGTTTGCGGGGCTGCTCCCGAGCAATCTAGCTGCAAGGGGGAGGCGGCTGCAGGGGGGGTTGCGGCAGCCCCGCGGGCAAGGAACTGTAGAAGGGAGGACGGGGAGACCCTTTAGAGGGGCAAAGGGGTGATGAAGGAGCCCCATTCTGCCGTGGGTTGAGCTATGTGGAGAAAGGAGCAGTGCCCACGCAGTCCTGGTTTTCTGGGTGGAGCCACACCAAATCCATCTCTCTAATTGTCAGGCAGCGGATTTAGTGCCGGGTGGCTCAGGCTGGCCCCGGGTGACACTCGCAGATGGGACGATGGCTATAAATCTGCCGGGCACAGCGCTAACTCTCCAGCTAAATGAGGCCTGGCTGGGGGGGCTTGGGCTGCTAGCCTGGGGCTAGCCCGGTGCTTGGCTGGGGGGGAAGACAGGGACATGTGGCTCTGCTAACAGAGTGACAATTAAATTTTGAACCAGAAGGAATCACTTAGCCCTCTCCATCACCTCATACATGCTCCTCGCCTGGCATCTCACATCAGCCTCATCTCTCTGCTACCCACTTACCCCAGAACTCTCCTACTCCTCCCAAATATGACTCCATAGACTGAGCCTCTCTCATCCCTCTTCTCCATCTCATTTCCCTGCTAAGCCCTCTGCCCTCCAGTGAAGTGGTTGTGTTGTTAAAATGGATGGCATTTGGGGTTCAACCAGCCCCCTGTTTGATGGCACAGGGAGATGACATGGAAAGGCTGTGTCCATCTACCCACCCATCACTCACCCCAATTAGCCCAGAAACAACTTCAATGGCACCGGTGCCCACAGTGGTGTAGGGGATCTGGGATACGGGGATGCCTGCATTCTTGAAGATGGTGTTGGTGTAAAACCAGATCTGCCAAGGAAGGGACTTAGCATGAGCCTGAGCACGTAGCCATTGGGCACTTGATGCAATGAGTTGCCAGGTCTCAGCTCAGCCTCTGCAGAGCCAGGTCCTGGGGTGAAGCCACCAGAAGACTTACGGCATCAATCCCTGAGAGCTGCATGCCAGCATTCACCACCACCACCGAGAGGGTTTGCCAGCGGACGGAGCGGTCCCGCAGCAGCTGCCAGACGGAGACCATCTTCACAGAGGAGAGGGACTGCTGCTCCTTCTTCATCTCCTCAATCACATCCTGCACATCAGGTGTCCCCAGGAACCAGCGCAGTGCTGTGGGGAAAGTGGAGGTCACAGGCACATGTCTCTCCATCACAGAGTAGAGGATGGATGCTTATAGGTAGGCACAAGGCAGAGGCAAAGGGTTGGTTTTTCCCTGGCTCTGCCTCCCCAGAGGACCCTCCCCTGACCCATGGGGCTGTGCATCCTTAAGAACTGAGGAGATGCCTCACACTATGATGGTGGGCACTGTGGAAATTATATGGTGCTACTGGGTTAGGGCAAGAAGGGCCGAACCATAAGGACTATGGTGGCCTGTCAGGTCTAGGTGTTGAAGGATGCTATGAGGATATACCTTGGTCTTGAGAGACCTTGGACCAGTGCTCAACCCCTCCCAGAGCCACTCTCCCCCGACAGCTCCTCACCCTTGGTGGCCCCACAAACATCATTCCTCTCTATCAGGAGGTACCGCGGACTCTCAGGGTAGCAATGCAGCAGCAGAAGCTGGAGGGAGGCAGGAATGACCACTATTGACAGGAAAAGAGGCCAGAATCTGTCCTGAGGAGTCAAAACAGGACACGTCATAGGAAAGGTAGAGCAGGGTCCAGTGTGCATGGGCTGGGCTATTGTGCTCACCTTGCCCAGCAGCTCTGGGAGGCCCAGGACCTGTGCGAAGAAAACCCCCAGGCAGATGAAGATGCTGGGCACGAGGCCCAGGAAACCCCGCAGATTCTTCGGGGCGATTTCTCCCAGGTAGAGGGGCACCACACTGAGACAGATACCTGGATGGGGACAGGAGGGACCAGGATGGGAGAGGCAGGAGGAAGAAGGGTGCTGAACCAGACCATCACCACACCTTTTCCTATGCCCAGAACCATCCGCAGTGGGGACACCTTGGCTAGGGAGGTGACCCTGTCTGCCCCGTGGAGACATCTACTTCAGAGCCTGCAGCCATGGGGAACATGAAGTCTTCTCCAGCTTCCTGGGAACAGGTTGTAGGGGACTGAGCTACGAGGAAGGGACCTCTTACCCCAGGCAGCACCTACCTGAGTGAAGCCCTGTGATGGAGCGACCAATGATCACCATCTCAAGGGATCCCAGCTTCCTACTGAAGCCCATCAAGCCACCAGCCAGGAGGACAAGGAAAGTGCTGCGGCTCAGTGTGCCATTCCTAGCAGGACACAAGCAGCACGGCAGCTCTTCCAGCCTCATCCCATTTGCTTGACTGTCCTGTCCCATGCCACTCACTCACCTGCCGTATCGGTCCACCAGCACCCCCACCAGCAAGGAACCCACCAGCCCTCCCAGGGCAAAGATGGAGACAGTAAGGGAGTACAGGAGGGTCAGAGGGCCAGGGGCCAGCCCATGCCCGTACCGCTGGGTCCAGGTGGTGTTGTAGAAAGCCTTTATGTGCTGTGAGGCAGAGAGAGACACACAGACACCAGTTGTGCTGGGAGAAAGGGAAAAAAATGAGGGAAGACAGGCCATGGAAAATATCAAAAGTTTCACAACATTGAAGATGCAGGGTAGGATATGATGGTATGGCTGGGAAGTGCTGCTTTGGTTGCTCAGCCAGCCTCATCACCAGAGGGGTTTAGGGGCAACTTAGAGATACTACAGGCAGAGCTGGAGCTGGAGCAAAGAGTTTGCGGGCAGTTTTCTCCAGCCCTTGCCTCCCAGGAGAGACCAGTCTTGGGGGTTATGTGAATGCAGGTTCCTGTATCCCTCCCACACCTCTCCCCAGGCCACTCTCCATGGGCGACTGCCCGAGGGAAACACCAGCACTTTGATGTGGGGCTGATGGGTAGCAGTCCCTCCACCCTCCTAGGAAGGGATGCAGAGCCCTTTCCTGTTCCTGGAGAGGCTGCCCATCCCTTACCACTGCTGGTGAGTTCACCACAGCCAGGTTGTAGCCATAGAGCGTGGAGGAGCCAAAGGACACCAAGAGGGTGACTGACAACAGTGGTAAGGTGAGGTGCTGGGGGAAAAGAAGAGGGATCAGCACAGTCCTAGTCAGCATCATGCCATGCCCAGCACCCAGCACCCAGCCTATCCGATACAGCTTCCCCGTGGTTGGTCTCGTGGCTGTGGCATGAGGCTTTACCCTGGCCAAGGCCCAACTCAGACTGCTTGTCCTGGCTGCCTGACCCAGGCACCCCTGTCGCAGATCTGGGAGGGGACAGTGGGCAAAGGGGCTCAGAAGGGGGCACCCAGATGCACTGCTGTGAACTGCCACGCCAATGCCCTCCAGCCTGAGTGACCCAGTGTCACTGAAAGGTGCAGTTCCTAGCAGTAGGTCTCAGCCCTCCCAAAATGCTACATGCACCCACCTCCTAAACCTTTGCCCCCACCACCTCCTCTGTCATTCGCTCCAGCTGCAGGGGGAACCACACTCTGTGGAGTCGATGGCTATGGAGCGACATCCTGCAGCCTCGACCCAGCTCGGAGGGGTTGAGTCCAGCCCAGCCCAGGGTCAGGGTGTGCAGCAGCACCTATCCAGGTCACCTCTAGCGGCAGGAACACCCCTGGGCGCTGCGCCCTGCTGACTCGCGTGGAACAATAAGCGTCCCATGGCCCCACAGCGATAGGACTGTGGGGTGAGCCTGCGAGCCTCAGGTGCTGCCCCGCGTCTCATCATACAGAGCCCGGCCCTTCCCTTCACACACACACCCCCCCCCCCCCCCCCCCCCAGCACGGTAGCCAAATCTGTGGCACTCAGCAGCTCCCGGCTCACGCACAGCAAATCCCCACTAATCCCATCAGGAATCCTGAGCTGGGAAAGCAAACGGGATGGGGTCAGGCGAGGGGCTGGTGAGGGAGGGGCACGCCGAGGGGCGGGCGGGGAATGGGGATGAGACAGTCCCCCCACTCCGCAGAGAGCTCACCCTAATGATGTCCCCGCCGGGCCGCTGAGTCCCGTTCCCGACCGTTGGGGTGAGGCTGCAGTCGGAGCGGAGGGAAGGAGAAGGAGGATGAGGGGAGGAAAGCAGCTCCGATCCAACAGCCTGGCTCTTCTCTCCCATTTTTAGATGGAAGAAGGAGGGGGAGAGGAAAGGGAAAGCAAGGCAGAGCAGGGCAAGCAGCCTGGATGCCTCCGGGGCTCATTGGAGGGGCCGGAGCGGCAGGAGGAGGAGTCCGAAGGCCTGCCCCCCTCGCCGAGGGCAGGGGCAGAGGCAGGTCGGCACCTCCGGGCTGCCCGGCCCGCTGAGGGGCTGTGGCCAGGTCTGGGGACAGCGGGAACACCGATGCAATGCTCTGCCAAGGCTGAGCCCCTCCAAAGTGGGGGTGGCACGGGGGACTGCAAGCCTGGTAGCATCCCTGCATCACCCCCGAGGCGGAGGGCGAAGGGGCAGACCAACGTCACCCAACACCCCCATCAGGCCCCAGCCCCTATCCCATAGTGTCAGACGTGTGGGGCTGACTTGCCCCACCCTCTGCGGCTCGGGTAGGAGGCTGGCAACCAGCCTGGCCACGGCGCGGGGCAGCTGCTGTGCCCGGACACAGAGGGGTACAGCTCCCAGCCTCAGAGGCTCCGCTCGGCTCATGGCAGCTCAGAGGAATCCAATTTTGCTGCGGCCAGGAGCTGCCTCCCCTGCTGTTAATGAAGCGCCTTTAATTAGCAGCCTAATAGCAAACTCTTAATTTGCAGAACAGCCAGTTGAAAGGATGGGGACCCCACTAAGACAGGACTGGTAACAGTTCCAAGGGCTTAAAAGGGACAGGCCTCGACAGGCTGGCCCCACGTTGTGGGAGGGGTCACGCAGGGACAGGTAAGAGAGGCTGGGAGAGCCCCGCGGGCATGAGCACCTCCGGGCCTGCCGTGCCCAACCCCAGCCAGGCTGCCCGGGTGATGCAGAGCCTGGGCGCCTCATCCTCCTACACAGGGCTCTTCAGCTCCTGTCTCCTTCTCCCACGTGAGCCTCCAGCGCTCCCGGAAAGCACTACGCCCTCTCACCCAGCTACAAGCCCTTCCCTACCTGCCGGTCTTAAGCTTTTCCCAGGCACCTGCTCAAGAACTCCTCTGTCTTGCTCAGACTCCATTTCTCCACGTCTGCATAGGGGCATCACCCTTACCTTCATGGAGGTGCACTGGCCAGCTGCAGAGACCTCAGTGACAGGGACACAGTGGTAGAAGACCTTCAGGGAGTTATGGTCTCTTGGGTGATGATGCTGTATCTTTCCCAGAGTAGTGGGTCATAGATCCATGTCTTGGACAAGCCCATGGATGACATGACTCAGCAGGATATGCAGCCTGTGCCCCATCCAAAGCACTTGCAGTGCTGCAGGGCAGCCCTGAACATCGCCAGGACTCACCCCAAGTCCTGCACTAAGACAGGGCAAAGCAGCAAACCCAGTACAGGACGTTAAGCCAGGCCAGCTCTCACTCCAGTCATCCCGGTGCATGGCTCGTCCAGCACCTGCAGGGTTGAATGTGTCCAGTCCAGTGGGCTCTGTCACAGGGGGAGGGTGAAACAGCAGCAGCCATCTCTGCCTCATCTTGAGTCGTCCCAGCAACTATCCACCTAAAGACCCTCCTGGAGCTTCCCAGACCCTCTGTGCTGAAGGCAGCCGCAAGCTCAGTGCTTTGCTCCACACCACAGGACCCCTCTTGCCACACAGCCTGATGCTGAAGACCAGAGACATCCTCAGAATGTTGCTTAGGATGCTGCTTTAGGCCACAGGGGTGGCCTTGGCCTTGATTTAGGGGGTAAATCCAAGTTATTGTCACCATTTTCCATCAGCGGTTGGGATGCCAAGAACAGAGGACTACCAGCAGATGTTCAGGTGAAAAATACATGCAGGGAATAAGGAGGAGGAAGAAAGCCCGGGGTGCCAATTAAAGGCCGCCAAGGAGCTGAGTGAAGTGGAGACACTCCTGTGACCTGATGTGGTGAAGGTGGGACACATGGCAAGATGGAGACAAATGCCAGCAAGAAACACTCACTGCTCTGTGCTGCCAGGGAGCTCATCCCTGCAATTTACAGGTGTCCCCATTCCTCCCCTCCTTCCATGCAAGGGATCCCTGGCTGAAACTCCCTTCTTAGCTAGGAAAGCCACTGTGGGCCCACAAACCACCCTTATTCCCTCCCCACTGTCACCTCCAAGAGCTCCCACCCCACTCTCTTGCCATGCTGCTGCCTTGGTCCCCAGATGCAGCACTGGACCTGTCCCCATTTCAGCACTCCATGTTGTGAGGTGCTCACACGCTCCCTCTCGATGAGGCATTGCACACACAGTGCCTGGGGCATGCAGAGAAACCCAGGAGGACCACGAGAGGCAGAGCACCAAGATCCAGTTCAAGCACACATCCTGCACAGAACAATGGCATTTGCCAAGGCCAGGAAGACAGGGATGCTGCTGGCAGCCCCATGCTCTCTGGAGGATGTCTCCTGAGCCTATGGCATGACACCGTGCAGAACTGCAGCTGAGCTGAGCTGCCCACAGTGTGGGCAGAGGAAGGATCCATCCTGCCCCAAGGAGCTGGTGTAGAGGGACAGAGCCAGACCTGCTGCAATGGCAGAGCCCCTGGTGCCTCTGGCCTCTCTTCCCAGTTCCCCAGGGCCAGGTACTGACATCCACGAGCCAGCCAGCTCAACCCCACATCAGACATAAAAAAACACAGTTGCAAAAATATGGTATGATTTTTCTGCAAGACTGAGGAACGTGGCAGCAGGGAAGACCTTCTGAGAGACTCAATCCCTTTTCCTGAGATGGAAATTCCTCAGGGATGACACGGTCTTCAGTGCTGCCTCTTGGTGGGAAGCAGTAAGTGGGTCAAATAAACGTAGGCAAAAAGATGCATTGCTTAGTAGCCACTGACCCCTTTCCCTGCACTGGAGGAGAGGGAACTTGGCAGCATGGGCACAGCAGGCAGAGCTGCTCACAGATATCTCTGCAGCTTGAAAGGTCAGAGCAGTTTGTCGGTGCTGCCCTTTTGGAGTTGACACTGCAGAAACACAGATGGTCCAGCAGCCTCCCTGCTTCACTGCTCCTCTCGCAGAAGAAACCTTCCTTGAGCTGCCTTTGCAAATGCCAGCAGGGTGCTCTAGGCATGGGAGTTTTGGACACATTAGCTGCACGATGCTAACCAGGGCCTTGAGCTTCTGCAGACCACAGTGGATTTCAGAAGAAACTCAGTGGTGTCCCTAGCAAGAGTACTGCTCAGTCTGTTGTCTCTGCCTTGTTGCACCAGAAAGCCCCTCCAATCCCATCCTCCAGCTGCAGGAAGGTTGTTTATCTGTACAAGACCTTTCCAAGCCCAAGTTTTCCTGCTCATATCCCTAGACAGTTTCAGTGGTGCCCAGCAGATCAGCCCCACAGGCAAACAACCTTTCTGCTGCTTTGGAGAGTTCTAGCCTATTGTATTAGTCTGGTGTGTGCCAGCAAAGCATTTTGGAGACATAAAGTTGATGGTGGGAAGGTTAACACCGGTGATAAACAGCGTCCTTTAGGGAAACAATGAACACGTGTCTGAGCTCTCTTAGGGCAAAGCATAGTGGCTTGCACTCACATGCATGCACTTGTTAGAAGAGCATCACAGCCCTGCCCATGAGATACCCTCATCTATTGTCAACAAGGAAGGATCAGCCAGCAAAGAGGACAGACTGACAGCTCAGACTGCTGTGGCCATATGCATTGGATAGTTGGCACAAGGAGGATCTTACTTTCATCTTCTAGACTTCCCCACAGTGCAGGTGCTTTCCTCCTGGGACACTGTCCTGGTCAGTAAATGTGTGCATTGGCTGTGAAGCAACTTGGGGACTTGGAAAAGAGATATCTCTGATCTGCAGGAACAGCTATACACAGCATCAGGCTCTCAAGCCCACCAATGGCATCTTAGTCTCACCAAATGTTGAATCATTTCCCCATCCTTCTGGGTGCTGCCACTGCATGGAAGGCTTGCTGCTGGGGCCAGGCCACTGCTGGAGCCAGTTGCAGCCTTACCCATTGGTTTGCCAGTAGAGTGGGACAGCTGAGAGCCAGAAATCACTGGTAGCACTGGAGCACCTCTCTCTGCTCAAGGGCTTGTTTTCTTAGCCACAATGCCTCCTTCTGTCAAGATCTCACCACCCTAACCCTCTCCGAAGTGACATGGCACCACCCAAATGCTGACATCACCCTGAAGAGTTTTGGCAAGGATTACATTAATTCTAGCCTACCTGGTCTAAACTGGACAGTTTCCCCTTCCCAAAACCTACCTTACTATACCCTTCGCAGTGTTCAAGTATTATTTGGTATTAGTAGTGTAATTATTATTACACTGTATTAAAAGTTAACACTAAATACTAAATACTATAATTAATACTACTCCCAAATAGAAGATTTCATTTTAAAGCAGTAGGCTGATCAGATGCTGTTAATCTGAAGCTATGGTTAACATTGCTTTCCTCTTTCATCTGGAGTGGAAATAAGGCACAGGTTTTTAAACAGAAAGGGTAATTAACCACTGAATCGATTTAAGATAAGCTGTCTGGTGTTCATTCTTTTCCAGTGGAAATTTACAATTGAGATCGCTTTACTTTCTCAAAGACTCTCTTTAGTACTTAAGTGTTGAGATGCCAGAATTCCTGCATGAAGTTTTCCAGCCTGTGTCCTGCAGCACAGCACTGTCCCAGCCCTAGAAATCCGGAATAAATACTCCGATCCTCTTTAAGCATCAAGGAGAAGGGGGATGACTAGCTAAGGAACAACTAGAAACAGCTCAAGAGGAGAACCTGTTTCCTCGTGGGACTAGGTAGTAAGTGTGTTTGTTGTTTGGGTGCACAGAGGGATCTGGGACTGTGATTGTGAAAGGTGAAGGGTCTCACTCGTGTGTGCTGGCAGTCAGAGGTTGCTTTACATCAAGCTGCATCTTGTATTATAGACCAATCCAGAACAATGGATGAAGCCTGGCACTACAACTCCTCTTCCAAATCTATTAGCTGATGGGAGCAAAGAGCGGGGAGGGAACAGAAAAGGATGAAGTGGCATAAATATATGTAAACATATATATATGCAAACATACATAAAACACCCAAGCCAAGCCATTGCCAAACAAAGCACGCAGCTGCTGGAAACTCAGTCACAAGAAGAGATGGGAATTGGATGTGATGGGAATCCTGCTCCCAGCACTTCAGAAAAGCGGGAGCCTTTGCAATCTCCAGTCTCCTGCTGGCTCCCAAGAATAGAGCCAGCAGGGAGAGAGACGGCAGGAACGCAAGGTTTGTTTGTTTTCTGACCACCCCAGGAGTCAGGATCTTAAAACTGTGGTGGTCTCAGTTTTAAAAGGGGCTGTTAAGCTAAACAGAAATATTGGAGCCTGCTATCTGAGGGGAGTTTTTAAGAGAAAGGTATTTTGAGGGCAAGGGTGCTTGCATTAAAATTCGGGCGAGCCAGAAGCATGACAGCAACCCCAGCCATGGAGCTGCATGGTGGTGCTGAGATATGTCAATTACTCACTCATTATTGAACAGCAGGATTCTGATTAGCTTATAAAACAAATTTGTGCTTCTCCTACCAGCATCTTGCACCAGTACCCAGGGAAAAAAAAAATTTAAAAAATGGTGCAAGCATTTATAGCTTTTCTTCCACTTCCCCCCCCCCCNCTCTGGGTTACAGGGCAGATTCATTTGCCCCAGCCAGAGGCCATCAGCTATGAATGGAGAGTTTGTTAATTAAAAAGTATGCTGTGGTTTTAGGAAAAAGCCTTCTTTTCCAGCTGCTACAACAGTCTTTTACGCTGCACTCATCAATAAGCAGCAGCTCCGAGGTGGGACCACAGACTTTGTGTGTCCTCTGAAGCTGCATCTACCCAGGGCTGGGGGCAAAGTTGTCCACCTTATGGCACTGCACGTGGTGTGCAGTACACGTGTGACAGAAGTGTGACTCACACACAAGGGGCTTGAGGAAGAAACAGGTTCGATATTTTGACTGCACCCTTCGTCCCCAAAGGAAAACAGGAGAAATTCACAGCTTAATCTTTGTATTTAAGTTACTTTCTGAACAGTTGAAAAAAAAACCCCAAATAAACAAACAAACAAAAAAAACCAAAACAAAAAAACCCCAACACACTGTTACCATGATCCTAGCTCAAGTGAACATTAGTACATTAACTACACATCACCGTAACATAATCACAAAATTCAAAGCACTCATTACTCAAGAATCCAGATAACAAATATAGCAGAGTAACAAACAGAAAACTCTGGAGAAACCATGTTCTTTCTCATCTCTCCCCCTTCCACACCCACCTCAGCCTGAGCAGGCAGGAGTGATGCAGCATAGGCTGGCCTGGTGGGCATGCAGTTCTCCTAAAGGTAGTGATGTCAAATGCCTGGGAGAAATGAGATCTGTTACACTTTGCTGAGGTCCAGATTCTTTTTTCTGCCATGCTAAAACTGTGTCCAGGCTGATTCCTGCAATGCCTCATACAATAAAGGTAAAGCAGCTGGAAAAAACCCTTTCATGCTCAAAAGCAGCTCTGGATTTTCACACTGAATTGTCTCTCAATCCTCACAGTTAGCTCCTTGTAGAAGCCAGGGCAGACAGCCTGGGCCAGACTGGTCTGCCTTCTGCACGTGAAGTTTTGCTCAGATGTAAACCTGTGCTTGAGTGTCAGCAGATTAAAACATTTTGCTGGCAAAGGCAACAAATAGTTATTTGTAATACAAGTACCAGCAGAGCTGCTCTGTGATGAAGACTGGTGTTTCTCACTTAGTTTTCTGGACACAGTTGCACTGGTGCTCCTGCTCGAGCTGAAATCAGGTTATCCTTTAGGGTGATTGGCTAATAAAAAAAGTGACCTATCTAGGAATTTGGCTTGGTTTACATTCATGTACATCAGCATCCCTCTGATTTTGAGAGTATCAACATAGAAACAGACTAGCTTGACTGGAAGGGATCTAAAGTATCATCTAGTTCCAGCTCCTGTACCATGGACAGGGATGCCTTCACTAGATCTGGTTGCCCTAAGCCCCATCCAATCTGGCCTTGAGCACTACCAGGGAGGGGGCATCCACAATATCATTAAGGATTAGCCAGTGTTGCCAACTCCCATGGGATATTTGTTGGACAACAACTGAAGGCTGGGGATCTTTGGGAACAAGCACAGAGTCATGCAAAGAGTTTTCTAACAAGATACGGGACAATTTATTCTGGCAGTGTGCCAAAGCCCACCACAAGAGAGAATTTCTCAGTAGTTTGGCGATACCTTATTAAAAAAAACGGGTGAGGGGGAAAGGAGGAGACCAAATGCTCAGCCTTAGCAGGCAGCTGTTCCTCCTCAGCTGCTGTGGTTGTGGATAAGGAACACACCTAGGGGACCTGCTGTTTCTCTGAGTTTCAGAATGAAAAGTGGGGACAGAAAGATTGTTGTCCCTTCATGACAATCGATCCAGTAGATTTGTCAGCAGGAGGATGGAGGGATTTCATATGAAGACCTCTTCTGGGGACAAATGGGTCACTTGATGTTCCCCCCTCCTTCTGGGAAGCTTCTGCTTATTGCTTCAGAGGGACCAACAGTAGGGCAAGGTTCAGCATGTCAGATGCATCATGCATGCCATTTGGAGACCCTGGCAAAGTTCACTCTTTGAGCAAGTGTAGTTTAGACCATCCCTTTCTTCTCTTGTCCCCAGAACAACCTAGAAGAGCATCACCTGACAAGCTGGAGGCCTTACTTGATAATCTCCTGATGATTCTTGATGTTCTCAGAGAAAACCTCTGTTTTTCAGTCAACTACACAAGCCAAAAGATGTGTTTTTAGGACTATCCCCACTTCTGTAGAGATCCACTTCCATCCCTGCACACCCTTGTAGCTTTCAACCACTTGGGTTGTCTCTTGTTCTCCTCCCAAAATTAAGAGCAAGTCTGTAGTTAAGGGTCATTGTTCCTTCTTGTCTGCTTTGCTAGCTAGGGAGAATTGCTAGTATTTGTGATTTATCAAAAACAAACACCCCTCCCCAGGTGAATTTAGAAATCAGCTACAAAAAGCAGATAAAAAATGGTATTAAAGGAAGCCAACAAATTTAGGCAAAGAACCCAACTTGGAGACGTGCTTCCCATCAGAGCTAGGGTGCCAAAAACCTCAGAGCTAAGCCTTCAGCTCTGCTCAGACTGAGAAAGGAACATGTGGCAAGGGCACGAAACATACCTGGGAGCAGAGAAATGTGCATGATACTCTCCAGCTTTTTCAGTGTTCCAAAAAAAAAAAACCAAAACCCAAAAAACCCAAAAATCTAAGAAAAAGGATCCTTTGGAGCAGGAGCAATTGATGGGTAGGTAAAGCATGGTGGTCAGAGTCAGCTTCCAGTTTAGAAACAAGTGTAAGGTATTTCCATGCTTCTGATGATCACAGACTTCTCGTTACCTGAATCCTTCTGTTCCAACAGCAGATGTGTCTGTCTCTGAACGTTAACGGGGAGCAGAGGGAGCTGCTCCAGACAAGACAGCCACAATGGGTTTCTTGCTGCACATTTCTTCATGCCATTTTCTATCTGCTCATTTTAAAGCAAGCTCTGTTCCTCTGAGGATGAGAAACATCTGCAGCGAAACTGTGCCCTAGTGCAAGGGAGTCGCAAGCAGGAGATGGTGCGGCCACGACAGATTGCCCTGCTTTCAATATCCCACACCTCCAGTACTTTCCATCCCATAGTCCAAGAGGAAGGTCAGTGTGAGCTTCCTACTTGTGGAAGAAGTGCCAATCTCTATGCAGCAGAGGTATTTAATTTCATTTTAATTTCATTTCAAAGCGATGTGCAACACTTAAAGCCCACAGACACTTCCATCCAGTCTTTTTCTATCTCCTTTCAGCAGGCACCTTCCAGTTCTTCTCATTAGAAACTCTGCAATTACCCCAACCTGGCTGAGGGATTTATCCATCCAGTCCATGCTGAAACCTCTCTCTCACATGCACCCTTGCACACTCACACACACATGCACACGTATCCTAAGGGGGGTAAGTTTGAAAAAGCCACTTTCTTCTGACACTGGGAGATGTACTTACCAGACTGGTCCTCCCTGGGTGCACAACAAACACCACCAAATGTCAGGTTGTGGCAGTTTCAAGTTCAAGTTAGATCAGTTAACTTCAGTTTCCTTCTTAGCTAGCAGAAAAGTTGTACAGCGTGGGGAGTGGTGTAGGTATCCTCACCCTTCTGCATTAAGTACCCAGACACAGTCCCTTCTTTAGGGTAACACACCAAGTTTTTTTTGTGTGCCAAAACCTGATTTCAGATGTTGTTCACTAACTGTACCTTAAACAGCAACATACAGTGGAGTTCAAACTATGGTACCACTTGAAGACCCAACAGTGCTTACAAGTTACAGAGTAGCAGCATGGACAGCCTGCAATGGGGTGGTATCTGTGTTTGGTCAGCCAATCTTCCAGTTCTCCCCATATCTCTCAACTAGCAAATCAAAATGTGTCCTTGCAGGTGCCGTTTACAAAGATGCCATTAAAAGAATAGGAAGTTCTGTAGCTTTCAGAGGCTGGAGGAACAGCCTCGTTGCTTTCTACCATAACCTAAATGTAAAAGACAGAGAGGATGACCAAACTGAGGGATGCAACTGCAGCCAAAGCCATATAAAACTGTGCTGATAGGCAACCACACTACAGACCTTGCATTGACTGAACTTAGAACAACAGTGTTAAAACAACATTACGAGAAGAAGACTCAGAACTCCAACTCTGCAAAGTTTGGGATGTAAACTTTGATTCTGCTCCCTTGCCACTTTGGCTTTGGGACTGCACTATGCCTGATACATAGAGCACTCTGAAATCCAAAACAGCCTTTCTAGAAGTAAAAATAGTGCCAAAAGATGAACTTACTGTGACTCTGAACTTCCATGACTCTGCAAAAGTAACTCACACTGTCAGTGTTAACTGAAGAGAATTGTGTTGTTAACCTGCTTAACTCCATCACAATAAAAGTCCAAACAGAAAGCAAGAGTGTCATCAAGCACTCCAAGACACTCTTTAGAACTGATGTAGTCCCTAGGCTCAATGAAAATACAGGGAGCTGAGTGCTCAGCACCACTGCCGTACCAGATACTCCACAGAAACTGTAACTCCATCACTCTTTTCTATCTTAGCTATCACCAAAATAATTTAAGCCCTCTGCACTGCTCTTTGGGAACTCTTGGCCCAGCTCTTTGTAAATTTCATTGGTGGAAAAAGTGAACCCCAAGCAATAGAAACAATGCAATTGCTTCCCCAGTAAAGTGAAATTGATGAGAAGAGCTAAAAAAGAAATCCTATCTGCCAAGTTCCATGTTTGGAAGGTGTTAACAAAGCCTTTTAAAAATTTCTCCAGCATAGAGATGAAGTGCCTCAGTTTCCTGTTGTGGGAGTGAAGCAATTCCTCACTTAGGTATAGAATCACAGAATGGGCTGGGTTGGAAGGGACCTCCAAAGGTCATCTAGTCCAATCCCACCTGCAGTCAGTGGGGACATCCTCAACTAGACCAGGTTGCCCAGAGCCCTACAAGTATCTGTAGTGGGGGTATTCAAGACCTACAGTGAAATATCCGGGCCCAAACCTGCAAGGGCCAAGGACTGAGCTCCACAGTCTTTCCTGGACTAAATGCAGGCCTGCTACAATTTCTGCCAGTTCTGTAAAGCTGTTTCCCCCGTCAATCTCTCTGTCTAGTTAAAAGTTATGCACAATTGTTTCTCATGGCCCTCCTCTTTAGGGCTATTTTTATCTTCTAAGCAATGGCAATTTGCAAAAGCCTCAGCTAGAAAGCAAGGATCCAGCTCAGCTATCAGCAAAGGGACTAATCAGCCTGTGTCCCCAAACCACAATGCAGCATGCAGGTTAGAGAAACACAACAAAGGCTCTCCCTACAAAGGTTTTCTAGCAAGGCCAGCCCCAGAAATGCTGCAGAACTGGCCTGGAGCCACTGCTAACTGTATTGACTGTACTCATGGCCACACTCACTTTACCTCTCTGCTGTCACCAGAAGACTCTGCATTTGCCCATTCGTGTGAGCAAAGTCTTAGAGTCATGGTCAGAGTGTTTGTGTAGTGTCTCCATTCTAGTGTGGTCGTCTTGAGAGTACCAGAGTGTTTTTAGCAGATCCCTCTTCTGGTAGCCAGCTACAGCCTCTCCCAGGGGAGAAATGGAAAGAGAGGAGCAATGACCATCTTTCCTCCTCACCCCAACCACAGACTTCCTTCAATTTACAGAATGATTCGTAAGCCATCAGCAACACACTCTCTTGAGGGAGAAGAGCAGGAGGAAGATGGTACAGACAATCCCTCTGCTAGTGAAATACTGCTCTGGACCCATGTTTTACCCGGGGCAGGGGTGGACAGGATCGCAACCCCAGTCCACCATGCTTGGGACTTTGGCAGAGTAGAGATTAACTTTTCATTGACTAACATTCCCTGGTCAAGCAGATGTTAAGGGAGGCTACAACACACATTCAGCTTCCAAAGGGTTATCAGAGCAGGCAGGAGAGGAAAGAGATGGATTTGGCTCATAATTGTCAAATTTCAAGGGTCCTCTCTCCACAAAAAATAGGTCTGCATTTTGAACAGCCAAAAGCTGCAGGGAAGTTGTGGAGAGGGGTGGGGCTGGTCTGGCTGTTTTAAGGGTTTCTGTTGCTCTTCAGAGCTGAATGCTTTTTCAAAGGCTTTTCTGAGCAATGGATATTGATTTCAGTCTGAGAGCAGCAGCTTCCTCCTTACTTCCCCCCTTCCCCCTCCCCCCCAACACCCTGAAGTGACTCTCTCAGCAGGATGCACTGTGGCTGTAAGCCTTCTTGCTTAACGGCAAAGCAACACATTCTGGCAACATTTTAAATATATTCATAGGACATCTGTGACTGGGGCTTGGAGGGGAACCAAACAGGGTAAAGGGAAGAGGAGTGAACAGGAAGTAGGGGACAAGGGAGGAAAGGGATGGGAAGGTTTAAAAATGTTAACTGTTCATGAAAGATAAAAGTCATCTTCTGATATAGCAGCACTTTAGCAGTCAGCCACGCTGAGTAGACCCTGTTTGAGATCAACCGCATGCCAACTTTGTTCCAGAAACAAGTCTGAGAGCCTCTCTCTTCAGCAAGTATTGGTTACGTGGATAGTTCTTTTGTCCTGGCATTGGCAGGTAATTTAAATACTGCAGCTTAAATGAGTCCTGGGAACACAAAAAAAAAAACAAAACAACAAAACCAAAACAGAACAAACCAAACAAATCACATTTTTACTAAACCTTTTAATGATTTAAAAGAACATCTGATTGACCAGAGTGTTTGAGAAAAATCAAAGATGCCTGATCTGACAACTCTGGAGCATCGTTGTACATTTACCATCTACAGAAAGGATACATCATGATACCCACGACAGGGCATTTTTCTGGGAAAATGTCTGTGTGGACACCCCCTTGCAGAAGCCTGTCAGCTCTTCTGCCACTTTTCTCAAGCTGTTAACAGCTATTGTGTGCATACCCACGCCAAGGCGGGCGTTCATGCTATCCCACTCCACTCACATACATCAAATCCATCCTAAGACTGACCCAAACATATGAAACGTTATGTCTACCCCACACTGGCCAAGAAAAAAGGTTTAAGGTGATGAGCAAACCAGTCAGGCTCTGATATGAACTATTTAACACCTGTGCTATGCTAGAGAGAACAGGACTGTGCCCTATCAGTAAATGATTTTGCACGCGGATGCATCTCGATTAAATTCACTTGGGTTTGTGCCTTAGCGTCTCCTCCTCCAGCCAAACTGTTCTCTTGAATCAGCTTGCTGCAGAGTGAGAAGAATGGTCACCACTTCAGAGGGAGGGAATAAAGCTGATGCTTCTTGGCAAAACTCTCCTGCCTGATGACAACTGCCCAGGGTCAGGCCATCTGCATCCCCTTGTTAGGCAGCAGCTGCTCTACTCGCTCTGCAGAAACCCATCTTCCTTCTGGACAGCAGTGAATAGCTGATTTAATTATTGATGATGATGGACAGAGAAGGAGAAGTTCTTCAGGGAAACTTGCAGGCACCACATGCCACAAATCCTAAAATGAAGTCCCTATTCTAAGGTATCAAAACCATTCCTGTCCTTTTATAGGACACCGGAATTCCTGTGCAGCCAAGATGAGAAATACTGGTAAGACTCAGCTAGTCACTCACACTGCATCCAGTGTCACTTCTGAGGCTCATTCAATCTTTTTAATATTTTTTTGTTACCTGTGTGAGTGTGAGGTACAGTGTAGTGTTATTTATCTTGAGATGTAGGTGTATGTTCTGGACGGGGAACGAGTGGATTCTGCTTGGGTAGCTGGGTCATTCAGAAAATCCCAGATGAGGATGGTGTCATCATGTGAGCTGCTGACGATCTGGAACTCGTCAAACTGAAGCCGAAAGACTCTTCCAGAATGCTCCTAGGTGCAAGTGGAAGACACAGCATGTTACTTCACAAACTTGCTGGCACCTGGGAGGGAGCAGGGAAGATCAACTTGAACTTGGATTCTACTGTCACATTGATTTCTCAGTTAACTCCACATGACATGTGGTGCATCACCACTACAGCGTGAATTAAGACCTCTTTCAAGTGAAAGTATCTGAGCTTGCAGGAAGTTTACAGTAAAATTATCGTTACTCCTTAAATTCCAACACTGGACATGCACTACGTGGAACAAACCAAGCTCCCTCCACCACACAAGTCAGTCTGGTGAGGCTGACAGGAACTCTCTTTTCTGAAATCACAGCATTTCCAGATGCAGTAGGTTACAGGGGGAAAAATGAGAACATTATTGTCAAGACCTGATATAGTTGCCACTGCTGTAAAGAGCTTAATACTGAAGGACACTAAGGAGCCTGCTGTGAAGTCCAGTGACACAGTAATAATTCCTCTTAAGCAGTTCTAAAAATATGAACTAGAAAGGGCATTCTTTATAGGCAGTTTGCATTTTGCTCTGAGGCTGAGTGGAAATGGCATGATGACTTGGCAAGAGTTCAGGCTGTAATTAAGAGGAGGCAATGGCAAGATCCTGGATATCACAGAGTAAATCCACTAAGCCTTCCCTTCCATGTACCTTTGCTTGGTATTTACACTGCTGCATGATGAGCACTGGTCTCCTCCTTGGTCAGAGGAGAACAGAAACCACCCAGCTGGGTCAAGCCCTATCTCTTCCACGAATATGTATTTCTCTTTAGTGCTCACACATGGCAAGGAGCTTAGGGCCAGGAAAAAAACCTCATATCTTAAAATACTTTAATAATGAAAACACAAGTTCCTCAAACATTTAGACAAAAGAGAAATGTTAGTTATTAAATGGGAATCCTCTGTCTTATGGCATGGAACTACAAAAATACAGCTTGTTTTGCGAAGTTCAGCTGCTGCTTTCAAGTGAATCTCTGCATCTTTAAATTAAACTGAACTGAAATCACACACACAAGTCAAATTCTATTTTTAAGATAAATTTTTAGAAGGTTTAATCATTTGAACCTTTCTCATCTTCTAATTACAACTCTAATTTTAAAAGAGTTTTAAAAGAACTTATGGGTTTCTGTCTTCCCACCTATTCAAAAAAGAAATGTTTTTCCACAATCTGTGTTGCAGCAGAAGAGTAAAGAAGTTCCTGCTGAATAATATTACTATGATGGTAAGATTCAGAGGGATTGCTCAGACTCACTGAAAGAGTTTCCAACCCCCCCTTATTTTCTCCCAGTCACTATGGGCTAAATAAGATTGCCCTATGAATTCCACAGAGAACCTGCCCTTTGCTGTTGCAGTGGCAATAAGCAGAACAAACACCCTGAGTTGAAGCCACAAAGACCTGGGTATTTATCTCATAAGGAAGTTTGTACTATGTGTTTATTCTGTGCCTGGAAAGCTTCTGTCAAATTCATGTGGCCACCATTCCAGCTAACAGAAGACAAAACTGAGAGGGACCTGGCATGCAGAGAGCATTCGTTATCTGTGCACTTTCCTCCTACTGTTTGAAAATTGAACACGAGCAGCAGGAGACTCACGATGTTCATTGTGCAGCCAGGTTTAATTTTGGAGGCCAAGGGAAGAGAGGAAAAAAAAAACCCAAACCATGGGTATAAGGACGTCCTGTTGTCATAAACATGAGAAGTCCTAAAACCACTACAACAGTTTCCCCTGCCCCCTCTACTTTGGTCCACTCCATTGCTACCAAATGGGGATTTATGATATCCATGTGTTGAGATTCCTACAGTGTTTCCATCCCACTGCTTCTGATTTATAATATAATTAGCTGGGGTTCTTTGGCTGTCCACTGCTGGAAAATGCAGAGGAAATCACACCAGTTAAATTAAGTCTACAGGTTACTAGGCACACATTTGTCTCGGGCTAGAGCAGGAACACTACTTATACAAAGCTGAAGTCTTAGACTCTCAGAATACCTGCTCATAGGTACAGAGTTGTTCCATAGTTTGGAACTGGGTGGGTGATGCCAAAAGGTCTTTCTGGATTTCAGCTATGAAACTATGTGTAGCTCTATCTGGCTAACAAGAAAGTTCTTCAGCATGGTATTTGCAGCCGTCCAAGACTTTCACGGACCCTTACTCCACAGCTTATGATCCAAACACACGATTGGAAAAGTGTTAGCATGGCTTAATGACCTACTGCCTGTCAGCAGAGTCACAGTAACCCTCGCAGCCTGCATCAAATGTGAAGTGAAACAAACACTTCATTGAAATCCACAGGAGCAGCAGCAATTCAGGTGGTAGATGAGCATGCAGAAGGTCAGCTAGCACAGCTCAGCTTTGGGGGGAGGTAACCACACTTAGAGAATCAGGATGCCTTGGTATGATCTTGGTTTAGAGCACAGATCACAGCCACATTGCCACAGCATGAGAAGGTCTAACATATACCAATCCAAGCACTACCCAAACCCTTCTTAGCTAACAAATAAACACATTTAGTGCTTCTTTTTCAATCATAATTTAGTACTGGATGGAAATCTTCCTTCATCTACAGCAACAGTGAAAGTTTTTTGGAGTGAATGTGACAGAGGAATGCTTGTAGGAACCACCCTGTGGTCTTGGCTTTACAGCAACCATCCTGTGACCTTGGCGTTATTGACATTTTTCTCACAGCTTTCCCACATTATTTTAAGACCACTGTAGAGTCAGTGTTAAGCATGACTGTAAATGCTGCTAACACTAACAAAACAACATTGTTAACTACACCATCAAACTTGCACTAAATACCAATGGTCAGCATGAAAGCAGTAGTTGCTGTTCAAGGATAAAGCAATTTCACTCTCTAGCCCTTACCTGCTTTTCCCTTAAGTACCAAAAGCCACTAACAGGTAATTCCCAGTTCTTGTTCCCCAAATTTGTGATGTGCAACTTTTCTTTATGAAACATCATAACAACAACTCATATGACTTACTACTACACCCACAGGTTAAACTAAACCCACTGGAACATGGATTCCATGAAGGACAAGTCTCAAAAATGGATGTAGTTATTAATATCAACTCACCGAATGAAACTATTAAAAAGTTAGACCCACAGGTTCTAATTTTTAATGCTTTATAGCTTGCAGCATTTAAAAAATCCAAGTTGGACATCCAAAAATACAACCCCCTAGAAACAATTTCTACATCCTGTAGAGTGGGGATAAGCTGACTTGAGTTTTCATGGTTCAGGACAGCACTGATCAAGCAGAGTTTTTTGCCTCCTCCAGTGTCCCTACCAAAAGCTCTTACCACAAGGGTTCGCAAACAAAGGGTCCCTGCTGGAGCACGGGGGTCCAAAGCAGCCACAAGATCCCATACTTTGATTTTCCTAGTAGTGAAAAACAAACAAATAAACAACACAGCTTTGTTGAAAAGAGAAGTGCTCACAGAAAAAAAAAAAACAAACCAAAACAACTAACAACTGTATCAACTTTGTTGATATACCAGTTCAAAGAAAATTACAGTAATCCTTCTGCTCCCGAAACCTGGGTCTTGCACTTTCTCTTTGTAAACCTTATAGAGCTTTATGGCAGGGAAAAAAAAAATGCTGTCAACTAAGTCAAACATATAAAGAAGCAGGTGGTAATAACTAACATAAACCTAGGAGTGCAGACCCCTAGTCTGTAACAGCAAATGGTTAGAAGATGTAATCACAAATTGGAAAGATTGTTCTGGAAAGTGATTCAGCTGGAAGAGGTTTCAAGTTGAGTTGGTCAGATATTACAGGTTCAAGAGCTGGACCACACAGATCAAACCACATGGACTTATTTCCAAAGAAGAAAAAAGAAAAGGTACACTTTGTAGCATGTTCCTGATTTACTGGCCATGAAAAGGTCCTCCTGGTATGACAGACAAGGAGCCTAGTATTTGTAAGGAAAACACAGTGAAGTGGGACGTGAGACACTGAGAGACAAGAGCATGCAAGGTACTGACCGCACTGACAGCCTTACCCATCATATGCCCCACTGACTATCCTCTTATTATCAAAGCGTATGCATCTCACCAGCTCTTCATGGCCTTCCAGCACTCGTAAACACGCCCCACACTCGATATCCCACAGCCTGGAAGAGAATTCAAAGAAGCACTAAGCATTTTTGAATATCTGATCCTTGCAACAAAACATCTGGTCTTTGCTTGTAGTTAATGGGAACGTGGAAATAAGGATGATGATGAAACGAACAAAAGAGAAACAAACTACATTCATCACTCCTTTCCCTGCTGTTGAGTGGATGTGAGCTTTTCAGCTTGGCTCTGCTGTCTTACAGCATCACGTGGCAGATGAGTCAGAGGTCGGTGCAATCCCAAGCACAACTACAGGTTGGGTGGCAAGTTCTGGCTGGACAGCAGCCCTGAGGAAAGGGACCTGAGGGTCTTGGTTGATGAAAAGCTCGACATGAGCCAGCAATGTGTGCTTGCAGCCCAGACAGCAACTATGTGCTGGGCTGCACCAAGTGTGGCCAGCAGGGCAAGTGAGATGATTCTCCCCCTTTACTCTGTTCTGGTCAGACCCATCTCAGAGTACTGTGTACAGTTCTGGAGCTCCCAACACAAGAAGGACATGGAACTGTTGGATTGAGTCCAGAGGGCCACGAAGCCTATGAGGACAGGTTACAAGAGTTGCGGTTCTTCAGCCTGGAGAAGAGAAGGCTTCAAGAAGACCTTGTAGTGGCCTTCCAGTACCTGAAGGGGACCTGCAAGAAGGCTGGGGAGGGACTATTTACAAGGTATTGTAATGACAGGATGAGGAGTACTGGGTTTAAACTGGCAGAGGGGAGATTTAAACTGATGTTAAGAAGTTCCTTACAGTGAGGATGATGAAACACTGGAACAGGTTGCCCAGGGAGGCTTTGGTTGCTCCCTCCCTGGAGGCGTTCAAGGTCAGGTTGGATGAGGCCTTGAGCAACCTGTTCTAGTGGGAGGTGTCCCTGCCTATGGCAGGAGATTGGAACTAGATGGACCTTTGAGTTCCCTTCCAACCTAAACCATTCTATGACTATCCCACCATCTTAAGAGCAGTTGTGACTAGTATCACAGGACATCTTCCAGTTATCTTCATGGACAGCTTCATAACTTTTATATTAATGAAGTTGATTTTTCATAGAAGTATCCTGCCTTGATTTTGTTAGGAGAGGGAGACTTACCAATCCCCTTGTCAGCTTGTTCCAATGGGTAAGATCACCTATATGGGGCATGCACCCCTTTCCGTAGCACTGCATGACTACTTCTGATTCAGAGACTATGATTATGCTAATTAAGACATGCCCACAGTGATGAAAAGAACAAGAATTAACAAGCCTTTTTTAATTTGTTATTTCTCCCACTGAAGGTCTGTTTACCTCTAGCATGCCTAAACTAGAACGGACACTCTCTGTTTATTATTTTGTAGCAACACATTTACTTTTTGTTCTCAAATAATTCTTGTGGCTCTCTGCTAACTGTTTTTAACATCCCAATATTTAAAAATGTTTTGGCACCAAAATCAGTACAGAATATCCCAGTAAGAGACCCAGCAATGCATCATTTTCTTGCCTGTAAATATCCCAGAGTTTCAGGTTTTGTGAAGGATTTTTATCATGAAGAATAGTTTAAAATATATTAATTTTTACACTTACACACTACCTTAAAAATACTTAAAAAACACTTGAAATAGTTATGCAGTCTATTTGCTTTCCATACATCTGGCAGCTCCTTGACATGACCCCAAATTACCATGGATAAAGAATGATTGTTTGCCTACAAGAACTAAAATTCTTTGACATGTATTGTCTAGAGGTGTTCCACCTCTGGCTGAGGCATGTTCTCCTCATAGAGGAATCTTTTAATAGCACCTACTGCAGCTCTTTGATACACAGATGAAAGAAGCAGTCACAAGTAGTCTGAAATGCTCATTCAGTTAGCATTCAGACTGACATGAACTTCACTGTAGTGAGAAATATGGGTGGTTCATGGAACTTCTCTGGGTGACAGATCTCTAAGCAGTGCAGCTGCTGAGGTGTCAGGTCACTTTTCCTTAACAGACAGACAAAGACAGACATAAACTGTTCCAACATATTTCACTCCTGAGGTCCCTTAGGAAATAATCCAGATCCAGTGCATGAATGCTCAAGGTTGGTGGATAATGACTGCAGCTGTCTTGTCACAACAAGCTGCTCTCACTTTGGACAACAGAGGAATGAACAGAACTCTCTTGTCACTATAGAACTGGGAAAGGATTTGACTATGGACATGTTTGAGGCCAAGGAGGAGTGCAAGGTGACGCTTTCGTCTGTGAAGTTGATCTCTCAGGAATCTGTGATGATCTGAATACATTTTGTACGAGTACTGGCATGTAAGTCAAGGTCAGAGCAAGCAACTCCATGGTCAGCCAAAGGAACTCTGTCTGATCAGAGAGCAGTAAGTGTCTCAAGAACTGTGAAGAGGATGGACAATGCCAGAAATGAAGTGCTGCAGAAAGGTCTGAGAACGACCTTGGGCCAGAAACACTAGTGGCATGTCTTTCCATTCCTTGCCATCAATCCCGAGACTGCCAGCAGTTCTGATAGGCTGCATCACACTAATTCAGATCTGCAGGAAAAATTTCAGGTCCCAGTTTGAGTTTTTACCTGAATCTGAACGGGACTAGAAGAGATGATTGTAGAATCAGAATTGTTTTGATTGGAAAAGATCTCTAAGGTCATCAAATTCAACCATCAACCTAACACCACTATGGCCATTAAAACATGTCCTGAAGTGCAATGTCTACATGTGTTCTGACTGTCTCCAGGGATGATGACTCAGCCACCTTCCTGGCATCCTGTTCCAATGCCTTACTGCTCTTTTGGAGTACACCCAGCATTCCTGGCTTCTTGGGACCTCCAGGATTGTCTCCCAAGGGACTCTATCAACCAATCTTTTGAGTGCTCCTGGCTATGTGGTGAACTGGCCTTCATGTACAAAAGAGGTAACTGCTACCTAAGAGCAGAATCTCAAAGTAGAATTGATGCCAAGGGGACTTCACAGATTTGCTAACCTTCTCAAGTATCTGCTTCTTTAAATAGTCACAGGACAAAACATAGTAAGAGAACTACTCTTAAGGCTTGAGAACTAACTAAAAAATTCAGTACAAAGTGTACACAGTCAAAAGCACTACCTTTCTTCCTATAGCTTTGGGAGAAAGTCTGGAAATAGAGAGAGGTCTGCAGTTATCTCAGCCTTTAATTCACTTGAAGTCCTGGCAGAGCTGGAAGACGTTCAGAAGGTAGGTGAGCCTGAATCCCCATCTGCTAGAGAGAATGCTGTTGTCTGAACAGTCTAGTATCAGATCCCCGTGTGTGCACACATTGGAGACTGAGCACACAACACATGTAAATCAAACACTTGCTTAAGAGTTAACCCAAGATGACGCAGTCTGATTATATTTTCTTGCTCCAAATCTCTTTCTTTCTTTCTTTTTTTTCCTATACCATGCTTGTCTGTACCAATTAAGAGGTTAAAATACTAAAGTGATGGAATTAAATTTGGTGGACCAGTTTCTACCAGGTGAAAATTCACACAATGACAGTGATGCCTATGTAACTGTGTCCTCTTACACTGGTGAAATTTCTGGTCTAAAATAAAACCTACATAGTTGTCATACATGGAGTATCCCTGCTCCATGAAAATCTCCAGAACAGAGAGACTGATTTCTCAGCTACTTCATAGACCCTTTACATTTGCAGTTGCAAAGCTAGAAATTATAGAGCCATTGCTTCATTGTTTGTCAGTTTCAGGGAACTTCAAGTTCTGTATTGGAAGTAGCCTCTATTAAAGACCACCTGCCACATCTGGCATTTTGCAGTGGATTAAAATCAAACATACAAAGCACTGATCAAGATGATGATGTGGTAATCTGTCCCTCTACTGAATTGTGCTTCTGCTAATGGCCAGGAGAAAACAATGTGACCAGGTAAGTGTTGTGCCTTGCTCACACATCTCCCAAACTTGACTCCCATTAAGATTCCCTGCCAACATTCCTAAAATTCTAGCACAATTTATCTGTCAGCTAGGGATTTTGACCCATGTAAGCATAAAAGTAACTGTACTCCTCTTCAGAGATACCACTATTTTGACACGTATTTTTATTAGCACTGCAAATCACGTTTTAGATTCTTCCCTAACTGTTGTAATATTTAACTATTTCTTACTCTGAGACCAAGTTTCACAGTACAATTGCAAAGGAATATTTTTCTCTATTTGAAGTGCAGGAGTTCTTACCGCGTGTAAGTGGTGCTACTTTTACATAATGCCTGTTGTACTTTTCCCCTTGATTAAGAGACAGAACCATCTCTCTTGGTCGTGCTCTTAAGACAGCTCTATACTAAAATCTGGCACAATGACCTGGTGATGCCAAGCAAAGGACCACTGTTTTCCTACAGAATGCAAAGCAGGGAGAGGCAGTGTGCTGTAAGCCAAATCCACAGGCAAACAGTAGCATGAACCATTCTCACTGAGGAGAAATTACTAGTGACATGCAAATCGAAGGTCTTCTGCTTACACTGTCCAGCTTTCAAGTTTTATCAGAAGGCAGACAATTATTCAAAGCAATGACTAGGACAACAGGGAGGTTGCTCTTACTCCTGTTACGTGACAGAGTCATTTCCCCATGTCGCATATATCACTATTCAAGTTTCCTATGCACATCCCAAGATTACTGGGACATCCCCCTGCCAGCAGCTGCAGGATGTAGAGAGAAATCCTGGCTCTTGATACCAGAAGGAGTTAAATCTCAGACTGCAACCAGGGCAACTGGAGAAGTGTAAAAGGCAGCAAACTGAACTTCATGCTCTAAACCAGCTGTTCAAAACTTAACCAGGTGCCAAGTACCACAAGAAGAGTTTGGCGAGAGCCCAGGAGGATTTCTGCAGAGGATTAAATGCCTCTTACTGCAAATCTGACCCCTTTAACTAGACACATAGCCCAATTAAAATATCACACGAGGACATCACAGAAAGCGGTACTTGCCAGCTCTTGCACACACCAGAACTGCCAGAGCAATGCAACTTGTTGATTAGTATGGGACTCCTGAGATACAGAGGATGAAAGACAACACAGTAAAACAGGCTTCTAATATCTCTTTCTAGTAGTTCCCAATGTTCTACACCAAAGAAACGATATTTCAAAGATGGCAAGGGTACAAAGCACTTTAGTGGCTTGACCTCTGCACATCCCAGGGAATCAGAGACAATGTGCTTGAACAGAACTGCAACGGAGAGTGTGTCTCTCACCTGATGGTATTATCTGAAGAGCCGCTCACTACTAGCCTGTCTCTGTACTGCAGACATGCAATGCCTCGTTTGTGGCCATTTAAGGTGCGCACAAATTCGCAGGTACTAGTGTTCCACACCTGTGACAGGGAACCACACAGAGACAATTATTCAAGTTAGTATCTGTATGTAATATATGTGCATCCAGAATGCTCTTAATTAAAGATGCCATGATTAAGATTGTGAAAATAACCTCTTGACGGCTTGTGACTATAGTCTGCAACTGTTAGCAGCTTGGGGTTCAGTGCACAGAAGATTTTTGCTACATGGTATGAGAATTAGCTTTCAAAATCAGGATTTTGGGTTGTGAGTTAGTCTTCCATACGGGTTGCAGACTGGGACCATGGCAGTAACAGTTAAGTGACTCCTATCCATGGACCTTCACTTTTGCTCCCATGTTTGAATGACAACTCTGACAACTGTTCGAATGACTGATGCTGAAAGAGGCTATGGAAGTGATCAAGTTGAAACAGAACATAGGAAAATAAAGTTCTTTTTCAACTGCATCTGTACCTGGATCTGATTTGCCATACAGCTCTGTAAACAAGTTGTGCAAGCTCAAGAGAGTAGGGACAAGTGGAAACGAACAGCAGGAAGAACACTGCCTCTAAAGGAAGATCTATCTGCCAAGGACTACCTTCCCTGTCTGGTCACTGTTTTCAGTTATTTCCTATCAAGTGCTGCAAATAAAACCCCTCTGAAACACCTCACCTTTATAGTCCTGTCACCTGATGCTGACACAATGTACTTGTCATCGAAGTCCACTACGTTGACGGCAGCTCGGTGCCCTACTAGCACCCTTCTCAGGGTGATGTCTGTTGGTGAAGCCATGTCCCACACGGCAATGGAACGGTCTTTGGAACATGTCACCATCATGCCGTTGTTGAAGCGGAGGTGCAGCACAGCTTCGCAGTGGTGGATCAGAGTATTCAGCATCTCACCTGCATTCACATCCCACACCCTACAATTCCAAATTTCAAACCAGAGAGAAAAGAGTTAAAAAAAACACCCAAAACAAACTGTAAAAAAACCCAAAACAAACTGTACAGTGGATTTTCTGCAGTGAGAGAGGCAATTGACTCTCTAGCAATATTAGAAAAGCAAACACCACAAGTTATATCTATATCTATTAAAGAGTTCATTAAAAAATGCATTATAAAAACTTGTTGATTATGCATACACTGAGAATAGTCCACCAGCCAAAAGCTCTGCAATGCAGTTAACACCATAAAAATAACCCAGCCAGGGAAAAAAATAGAATAAAACCAAGCCACATCATTCTTTAATTAAGGGTATTTAGTACCAAGAAAAGGTATGAGATTGATGGCCTTAAAGACTGATGTCACCTGGTTGTGCCAGCCTATCACACATTCCATTTCCAGTCAATGAGTACTTAATCATGACCTGTGGAGAAGCAAGTTCAGTGACAAGTTTAACTTTTGATCTCTCCCACAGGATTATCAGCTCAAAAGGATAATTTATACAGAAGCGGAAGACAAGATAATGCTTTTAAAATGAGTATCAGCGATTGCCACAAGTTGCACCATGAATTGCATTTACACAGCAGTGCATCTGGTACACAGCTACGCTCCAAGAATGTGCCAAATATCCAAATTAAGACAGAATGTTTATGTCTACTTAATGTTATTGGAGCCAACTGCTTCAGGTGAAAGATAAATTTAAGATGAAAATTAGATAAAGGCTTCATATAGAACTTCTACGAGTTGAAATGAAGATTTTAAGTCTTAAAAACTTTTCTTTTGGGTTACTCTGTTGGCAAACTTATTTTACCCTCCATAAAGAGATTTTCTTTGGTACTATCACGCCTGTATCCCAGATGTGAGAGCAGAAAATGGTTGTATCATCAGGCACATCAGACACTACACAAGTTAAAACTTCCCTGTGCCAATAAGGTGAGCAGTAAGATGTGAGAAAGACTTCTAAGATCTTCTTTTGTAACTTATGGAAGCCGAATTATGTCAACTTATGGACTATAAATGAGACATAAAACTACATTCCAAACACAAAATGCAAAGGAGAAAAATCCATAGACCTGAGCCATTAACATACAAGCAGTATGCAGACAGAGTTGCCAAAACTGAACAGGAGCTGGAGACCTACTGACTTCTTTGGACAAGTGCATCCCTGAGATCTCAGAAGCATTAAAAGCCCATCTGTACTGTCTATTGGATGAAGTTCCTCTTCCTGAGGAGATCCAAGGATACAAGCGATGCATCCTGTGTGCCTCTGGGGTCTGCACATACAGTATTTCTGGGCAAGTAGCCAGTCTGCAATTTGGCCTGCCTGGCCTTGTATGGAAGATGATAGTGCTTGTTACAGAAATCAGCCTCCTTTTGTGATCTGTTAAGCACAGTGCAGTTCCCACATCATCTCCAGGCAGGTGGTGCTCTTAAGCTCTGCATTCCTACTAATGATATTCAAGAAATGTGTGGACATAGCACTTCTGGATGTGTTTTAATAACCATGGTGGAGGTGTTAGGTTGATAGATGGACTGGATGATGTTAGAGTTCTTTTCCAAACAAAGCAATGTTATGATTTATGATCTATGACAGGACCCCAAAATCTAGCAGCACCACAAGACTGCATGCATCGCATGTAAGAAACTGAACTTAAGAGTTATTAGCTTAACACTGGCAGTTTACACAGTGATAACAATGAGGAGCTTGCCGTCACAGCTAACAGCTTCAGAAAAGGCCACTGTCACAGTTTTTTGTTGCCTGTTACTTCACTGTATGGGTATCACTCAACAAGAAGAGAATATATAACAACTCCTTCACATCCAAGTTCATATTGACATCCACTAATTCATATGTGCCTGTATTTACACTGCAGGTCTTAGACTCTCTGGGATCCTGTAGTATGTCTAGAGGACTTCAGGTCTGCACAACATGCACCACAAGAGCTGACTTGTGGTGTCCAGCCTTTTGCTGGAGACTGAAAGGAAAGTAAGGTCAGAAAGACTGAATGAAAAGAAGCATCATGCTGAAATGTAATTAAAAGTCCCAGGCTATCTAGTCTTACATCCTTTGTTAAAATTACCTGACAATGGACGACTAAACCTCGAAACTTGCTTTAAGAATTTCAGTCAACTTTTTGAAAGTTACTTGGAGAATTTAAAACACTCTCAGGGAGTGCCAAGACATGCAAATCCTTGATGAGATGCCAGATGCCCTTCCTAGGACACCTTGACCTTGACTGGTCTTTGCTTAGGTTCCTATTTCTCCTGGACAGCCATTTGCATGCATGTCTGATAAACAAGGACACTGTTCAAATACTCTGAACTAATTAACAGAATCTATTGAGCTGCATACATTTAAGAAAAGATCATTTCTGCAGCTTGCAAGGTTAAAATCTTAGATGCAAACAAAAAGCTCCAAATCACAAGCACACACCTGACTGTTGAGTCTGAAGATCCAGTAATGATCACACGTTCATCGTACTGGAGGCACAGGACGGAACCCGTGTGTCCGGTGAGAATTCGCTTGCATTCCAATGTATTCTTGTCCCAGATCTAAGACAGCAAACATTCAAAACCCAACAGCTCAGTAAGGTTTTCATCTTTCAGCACCTACTGGTTTGACTGGGCTGTTTTTCACTACAACACCATTACCCACAGTGCAGTTAGAACATCTTTACGGCACCTGAGGAGTCTTCTGCAGGCTCTTTGGTGCAATACATTAACATATTTGATATTACTGGTTTTACTAGGAATATTGGTTTATACTCTTCTCATCTGGGTATGTGGCACACTAATTACATCGCCTGTAATTACCGATGAACAAAAACTCTGCTAGCAAAGTGTTTTTAAGAAAATGGGGTCTCTTTTGCTAGATAAGAGGCACACATGCTGTGCAGGTGTGAGGTGAGGGAAGGAGAAGGCTAGGTTAAAAATTGGAGATCGAGTAGGTGTCACTGAAATCAATGATTATTTACATCATGGACACTGCATGCCATTTGTATGCCGTTTTGGAGCATGCTCACCTTAATAGTATTGTCTCGTAGGCCACTTACTATCTTCTGATCATCATACTGTAAACAATAAACCCCTTTGCTTGTCTCGCTTCGGCAGTGGATCCTCTGTAAACTGTGCCTGCCACACCGCCAATTTGACTCTATTGTCTTGAGGAGAGACAGAGAAGACAAGAGAAGTAAAAATAAAGCACAGAACTATCTCCCCTTTTTTGTTCGTTTGAGGAGACAGTAGATACCTGTATTCATACTTTTTCTTGCAATCAGGCCCATAGAATGACATAACTGAAGTAACACATGTAATAAACCAAATTAAACAAACAAAAGCCTGTAAAACATATTGTGGTTGTTATCTGGAAAGGTGAGGGAGAAGTAACGTAAGGCTTTTAAAAAAAATCTCCAATCTTTAATCCTCTGTGACTCAAAAACTACACAATTGAAGAGAAAGTCTCAGTTGAGCTCTAGCTAAGCTTTTATACAATCTTGTCACCAAGGTGCCTGAGCACTGCTCTTGCCACTAAGGAGCTACTGGAACATGGCATTTTGCTCACACTAGATACAAAGTATCCACACTCAGTTGCTTTCTGTTTCACTAAGTCTTTGGACTGCAGTCTTTAGCAATGATTTCCCCCCCTGGCACAGTTTCTGGTTAACTCCCAATAACATCTCATTAGGTCTCATCTGCACTGGGTAGAGTCAAGTGCAGTGAAACATAAAGTCAAGGTGGTACTGCGCTGCTGTGACATCTGACATCCAAGATATAGACTACCTGCAAAGAGTTCACTGAACGATCCAACTTGTCCTCTCTCTAAAGAAGCAGTGAAGCCTGATACCTTACATAACTATTCTGGATCTACAAACTCTGGACAGAGACACATCACATTTAACAAAATATTTCATCAGAAAAAAGTTTTCTCAGGATTTCAGCATCATGAATAAATCAGGGAGACTCAAACAACCAACCAAACACCACTATAGTTGGAAGCTTTTTCTTACCTCTATGTCCTGTATAATTTTGGGGTAAAGTGCTCTGTAGAAGGAGTTGGGTGGTGCAGTCCCATCAGGAGGTTTATTTTTAAATAGATATTGTCCCCTGGAATGTAAAGAATAGTGCCACTGAACACAAATTACATTTCAGTATTCTGGAGAAAGGTCTTCCTTGCAATTCACAAATGGGTAACACTGCTGAAAAGCAGACACATTCCTCTTCAAACTTAATTTATTTAGTAAGATGGGGTGGGTTTTTTTTTTTTTTGTCCTGCATTTTGACACTGAAACACTCACGCAGAATCTGTGCCTAGTCACTCAGGGAAAGGAATTACATTACATATTATGGACATGAGCCCAATTAAATCACTAGGAGGAGGCATGAGCCATTCTCACCGATATGCATACCCATATCAGAGGTCACCTTTAAAACAAAGTGTAAAAAGAAAATGAAAGAAGGCAAAGAATCCTCAGCCTCACTGTGCATCCAGCACTAGTTTTCATCTGCAGGAATGGAATCAGTTTTGGTTCATGAACATTTTACTGCTACTGCCATATTTTGTTAAGCAACACTTCGTCTGTGGTGCCTCCCTCATTTCAACACTGCTTTGGAACACTCATATCCCAAGCTGGGTTTTTGCTACCAAAAAAATCCGTAAACGGCAATCGCTACCTGCTGTGTAAAAAAACTTTAATTCCTCATCCTGAAGTTAAGAAGGCACCAGACACGGTGTGGAAGCTAGTAAACCCCACCATGGGCGTGCTAACTGCTGTTCTGCCTGGCAACATGCCTCGCAAAATGGAGAGAGGCACAAATGCCTCCGAGTGTAATCCTGGCATCAGAGGCACAGAGTTTACACTGGGCCAGCTCTTCACTTCTCCCTCTCTTGCTCCATTATGGCATAATTAATTGTTCAATACTTCCCTGTGCATTTCTTTCTTGTCCTTTTCATACAGCATACCTTGAAACTCATTTGAGAGACCACACGCTACTTGGCATGAGGTACTGGAAGTAGGGAAATCTCAACAATGAACCAAAATTTTTAGATTATAAGGCATAGCAGACCACAGGACCGAACAAGTCAAACAACAAATGCTAAGGAAAAGAACTTCTGCTAACTCTTTAAATAAAATACAACTGGAGAGAAAAAGACTTTTTAACTTTGGACAGACCAATGATTTATATTATTTAATGTATTATATTATTTAATATATTACATTTTTTAATATACTATATTATATTAATATTATATTTAATATAGTGACCAGGAGCCACTCCCATGCAGCCCTGAAGAACTGACTCACAGATGCAGGCAACCCCCTAACTAGTTAATTGCCTATTTACTGTAATCGAGTCTGAAAGTGCCTACAAGAAAAACTAAAATTATTGGTCCAGGGAGACAAAAACTGCTTTGGAGATATACAGAAAACTTAGGACTCATCCTGGAAGACCTGAGATAAGTCTACAATCATCTGTACACAAGCCTATGTGTCTGAAGACCTGCCTATGGTTTCCAACTTTGCTATCTGACCTAATACAAGGTCTTGCTGCTGCCTTGCTGCATGTAGAGTTAGCTGTTTACAATTCAGTGAAAGGACTGCTTGGAATTTCCACGGCATCGCCCTTGTAATGTGGCTCTGGGATAAAAGGAACTCTTGTTTGCAGGTTTTCATGAGTGTCCAATTCAATCAAATACTAAGATGGACACAATCATGTCTAGATTTTGGGGTTCTGTTTTTTTATTTCTCTAAACCTGTGTACCTCTTACTACTACTCCCTCACAAGCTGCCAGTGAAGGCTACCCTGCTGTAGAAATGTGTTTCTGCTGTAAATTATGAGCTGCAAATGCTGAAATCAGGTAGCCCATATGCAAACTGGGCAGCTGTAAACAGGTAACACCAGTCATCTATTATTCTGCACTATTCAGTTAGCCACCTCCTTGTGTCATGCACAGTGATAGCACTGACTACAAGCTATAAAGCCCTATATGGTTGAGATGCAATGAAATTATCTACTTCTTGTCTGCCTCTCCCAACCACCCCTTCATGCATGCAGTTGTATCTTATAGAGCTAATGAAAGGGCAGTCTGAAAGGCACAGCACAGCTTGCTCCTGTTTTGTCAAAAGCCACCTCCAAGGCAGTGTAAACCTGAAGAAGGAGGTGCAGTAACAGGGTGTGACTGTCCTTTGAGATGAGAAGCAGGATTCTGCAACTAGTTTTCAGAAATACCATGTATCTGTATGACTTGTAATTGGTGTTAAAGTTATTACTACAATCCAGAGTTAGCCACTTGAGAACTATCAGCTATGATCTCTGATCAGTAAAGAATAGGTAAAGTTCCACAGAACAGGAAAAAGGTAAATGTAGCTCTTAAATTTAAGGAAGATGGTCCACTAAGGAAACAGCAGATTGTTTAACTCAACTTCTTCAGTTTTGCAGCTTTAAAGCATTGCTCTAGTGCACTAAATCAGATGAGTGCGCAGACAACAAGGGGACAAACAACAGGGAACAATGATGAGGATGAGGCTTGAGTAACCTGTACTAGTGGGAGGTGTCCCTGCCTATGGCAGGGGGTTGGAACTAGATGATCCTTGAGGTCCCTTCCAACCTTACCATTCTATGATTCTATGATTCTATGATAAGTTAGAATATGGAATGTCAAATTGACCTGATTTCTTCTCATGGGCTACTCTTGTTACTTAGTGAATGAAATATGATCTTAAAAGAGCTCAAGGGTGGACACACAAGTGGCTGGAGAGCACAGTCTACTGATGGTGCATTGCCAGACAGGATAGCAACTGGTATCTTCTATGGAGTCTGTCCTAGGTATGTCACTGAGCATTTTCATTAATGACAAAGAATAGAACAGGGAGTACCTTTATTACCTAGCCAGTGTTACTAAAGCTGAGAGAAGCTACAAGCACTTTGGTGGAGTATGAATTTAAACTCATAACGCTCCTTACAAACAGAGAAATACCTAACAGTAAGCAGAATCTAACTCAGCAAGGGCAAATGCCACGTTCAGCACCGAGTAACAACATGCAAAATGAAAAACAGAGGCAAAGTAAAAGTTCCACAGAAAGTGTAACTGATTTTACAAAAGTATTATACCACTGTTTAAAAAAAAAGGGGGACAAATTCTACTGGAAAGCATGAAGTGGAGAGTTCCCAGTGTGGCATGCAAATCAATGCTTCCCACACCATCAATCTCTGGTGATGCTTCAGCAGAAGTAAGACACCGAGCTCCCCAAGAAAAGCATAGAATAATTGGGGAAGGTTTAAACAGAGAACATCAAGAATGACAAAATTATAAGACAACACAAGATGTTGCCTAGTACATCCAAAATGTAAGAAATGTGACCATCTCGCAACGTGGAAAAGATTACTGCAAAAAAGACAGTAAGAAATTGTCCTGTGTGCCTGGCTAGGCTCAACAGAACAAGCTAAACTGCAGCTAGGATGGCAGCCTAGATTTTAGGAAAATCCTTCTAACATTAAAGTTAGTGAAATAGTGGAATTCCTTGCTCAGGTAAGACCTAGGTAATCTCCATCAGTGAAGGTCTTTAAGGACAAGGCAAACAATAATCTGGGATGACTTAAAAGAAACCAAAGTCTGCCCTTGGGAAACAGGAGAGACTAAATAACCTCTCAGGGTTCCTCTTCTGACTTACTGTGACCTCAACAATATAGAGTAAAAACAGAAGTCCTGAGGAGAAAAATGCACTAAAAGGAATGTAGAAGTTTCCACTGCCATGCTTGTGTTTGTTTTTCACTCCTTATAAACATTAAGTTATTTTTAAAGAAGGTTTCATAATCCTGATTTACTTGCCTTTGCTTTCTGAGACAAACAATATAACAAAATTAACCATAAAACAGGAGTCTTCGTTTTCTTTCTCTGTATCTTTTTCTTTTTAATAGCAACCAAAATGCCTGAGATGTCACTTTTATCTTGTTTATGAAATATTCATACCCAGCTTCCTTTCTGCCAGCATCCTAGGGACACCCTTGGAAAAGAAAATTATGTATTAAAGGACATACCCCTGAGAGGGAAAGTTCTAATGAAATGTTAACAGAGCAGCTTCAAACTTGAGTGAGACCCACACTGTAGTAAGGCTATTCCAGATGATTATTAACTAATCTATCTGCATTTCTAAAGTCCCCTATTCTCCATGGTACCTACCCTCAGCTTCCAGTTTGAAAATTAAACAGATATCTAATAGTGAAAATCTGCTGAGGAAAACAAACAGACCTATCAGGAAACAACTAATTCATAGCACATGCTGCCCCACTGTCATCCCTAAAAAAGCTCTTCTGCTCTGAACTGCTGACTAGTTTAGTGTTCCCCTGGGGCATACACAGCTTCTTAATTTGAACCAAATGACAGCTGGGTGTAAAAATCTCAGTCTGTGTATCTCACTTGTCACAGTGCAATAAGGGCACGACCAGATGAGAAAGGTGAGGAAAGAGTCCCCATATTGCCTGCAGAGCCAAACAATGCCCTAACTTCCCAACTCTTGAATTGATGCAAGCAGCTGTTAGGTTTGGAACCAACGTGATGCCTCAGGGTGCTAAATAACCCTCTTCAAATACAGTTTGATACATACAGCACCTACTGTCCCGAGTGGAGACAAAAGAGGTCAAGATGTAGTTTCCTCACCATCCTCTCCTCTCTGACAATCCCCTCCACAGGGAGTCTGTCCTGACCATTCTCTCGATGAGTTTCTTCCACAGCATGCCGTCTGACGTCACCCGGTACCACTCCTTGCACACCAGCTCAGCAGCACACAATGATTTGGCATCCAGGTATGACAGAATGTTCTCAGCAATGTGATCCAAACCCCGAGCTGGGATGGGGAGAAACAAAAAATACAATAAAATACATAATTATTTGCTGGGCAGACACAAAGGTTAAAACCACACCCCTTGCTAGTACAAAGACACTCTCTTTCCATCTCCTCTTCTGCATGCAGAGCTGGACCAAATGCACAGAAGAGCATTTGCAGCTAAGTTCAGGCGTGAACAGCGTTCTCCAACTTCCTTTGGATATAACACAACAAGTCATTAAAAATAATAAAGAATCCAAGAAGTCATTCCAATCTATTTTGATGGGTTTTAGCACTAGGGGGATATTCTATGGATGGCATTTCCAACTCAGCGACGCAGCCCCCAAAATCTCTCTATATTAGGACCATTTCTCATCTCCCTGCTACAGCTGTTCTCATGTTCCAACGGCTCAAAAGCTGTTTTTGCTAAAGCAGTAGCTTTTAAACGTAATGAAGAAAAAAATATATATTCCCAATGTGTGCCCTGAAGGGTAATGGTACCTTTAGACATGGGGGAGGGAAACATATGCAGATGCATAGGAGAGTTGAGAAGGAAGGAGAGGCTGTGTAAAGAGAAAGTCAGCAGGTTTGGTAGCTTTGTTTATTTTAGTGGGTGGAGGGGAAAACATGCACCAAAATAGTATAATTCACAAGGATTTTCCAATGTAGATACCTGGTTTTGTTTCAACATGGCTGAAGTGAAATGTATAGCAGTTGCCCGGTTAGCACCAAGCAAGGCAATGTAACGTCCATGTAGCTGCAGCCAGGGAAGAAGGTTATGCTACATTTCTTAACTGCATGGATGTACTCAGTAAACATGAGTCCTTAGCCACTTGGATTTAATCACCAGCAAAATAAGATGCCTTTTACATGAGATGTTGCAAAGACGCAGTTTCTCTTGGGAGCTGTTTAATTCACAAGTGAAACACATCATCAAGAGATGATCTCACTTCACAGGTCAAATTTCAGAGGCTTTGTGAAAGTTGTAGTTTAGACCTCACTGTTTTTCAGGCATAATGTTCAGATCGACCAAAAAGGAAGCATGGCAGATTGGTATTACATGCATCTTTCCCTCCTGTTCACATCTGGGACAGAGTTATTAAAACAACAGCCTCAGGCTGAATATCTCCCTCTCTGGAGATATTCAAAACCTGCCTGGATGTGTTCCTGTGTGATCTGGTATAGGTGATCCTGCTCTGGAGGGGGGTTGGACTGGATGATCTTCTGAGGTCCCTTCCAGCCCCTGACATTCTGTGATTCTATGATTCTGTGGAAGATCAGGCCTTGCTTGTGGCTCAGAAAGAAAAAGCAGCAAATGCATTTTCACAGTCACGTGTCCATACCTCTGCAAGCCCAAGCTGGGTGCAGTCAGCTGGTTTTAATTAGGGTTCATGAGACACACAAGGTCCAACCTTTGTTTTCAGTAACTGAAATATCTCAAAATTATCTCCCACTTATCTGCACAAGAAAGAGAAAATGCAGCATGTTGCCTTTCCCCCCTTTCAAACATCTTAATATACTTTGGGTGAGACATCCTGCCCAGTGTTTTATGTTTCTATTCAGAGGTAGAAAAAGTACATGTTAATGATACCATGCACCACCAGAGAGTGCAGAAAGAGGCCTGACATTTCTTATCTTTATAGATGCAAAATTACATGTCAACCTGCAAAATAAAAGCATCAGCAGCCTTTATTATGTATTTAATCTGAAAAGATAATACATAGCCACTATATAAAATTCTTTAAAAAAAAGCCAGTGTTTGTAAATTGACTCCACTGGACTTTGTGGAAAGAAAGGTGCAGTGTTTCAGTGAACATGAACTAGAATTTGTAGGAGCCCTGCATTTTGGTAAGGCAGACATGGACATCGTGTCCCCCTGCTTCTTCAACCTGACATCTGCACACTTAAGTTCTCTCCACTGGGCAGAACTGGTATTTGTTTTCCCAGTATGCACCACTTACAGACCCGGTGGGATACCTACAGGTGCCCATTTGTGTAGTATCCATACTGGTGGTTTTATGTCAACAGTGTCATAGTGAGAAGCTATTTTTTATGGGGAATGATCAGTGGCTTTAGAAAGGAGGACTACAGTGCATGAACTGGGCACAGTGATTTTCACCCACAAGTCTATCTCTGACCCACCTGTTCCTTCTGGATCATCTGTAGCTGCACTTTAGATCTTGCTGCAATGAGGTGTTGTAACTACTTCCATGACTGTAAATCATCCTTTGCCATTGATTCTAGACCCTTTGCAGAGAAGGAATAATGTTTTGGCCTCTTCTTCTCACATCTATGATGTGTGGAGAAGGCAGAGCTATTCTGGCCTTGCAGAATTTTATTATTTAATTTTTTAGGATCAGAACAATTATTTAATCTCTTAGGAACAGAACAGTTCACAGAGACATACATCTAACAAAGCACTGCTTCCTTAAAAAAAACAACAAACAAAACAACCCAAAAATAAAACAAGAAATCCCTGTCCACAAAATTTCTTTCTAAATTGATGTGAAACATGATTAGTCCTTCACACCAACAAGAATGTTTCAGCTATTTCACAAATGAAACCCTTATAAAAGTGACTTCCCTTGTAAAAAATGTTAAACAGCTTGGAAATGCTAAGCAGAGATCTTATTTTTCAGGAACAGAACAAAGTTTGTTAAGTACTCAGTTAAGCTGCATTTTTCAAACAACCTTAATTCTGGTCAAAGTACTGGGAAAACAGTATGAGCCAATTTTACTTTAGATGAATAAAACGTGGTCTAAAACTACCTTTAATTCTGGTCATTCTTTGGGACAGGGCTAGGAGGACAGAGATAAGATGCCTCGTGATTTTGAAGTAGCTTTACTGTCTTACTCACTTGAGGGGGAGAGCAGGAGAGAGAATGAAGAAGTAAAAATGAAACCAGAATACTGAACACTTGCAAATTTCAGAAAGCTAAAAATTACTTAAACAGTTGTGCTGGTTTCAAGCTAATTGGAATATGTTAATGAGATAAATTAGATTGTTGGTTGTAAAAAGAAAATAATGATGATGTCTATATAATTCATGAGTTTGGTGAGAGGGATAAAAAGCCAAAATGTCAACATTTTGTCCCACTCTGGTCTGGAATGCTGGATCTGTTTGCTTCCTCACTCTGCTCTAATATCTTTTCTACTACTCTTGGATAACAGAAAACAATGTAAGCTTTGCTGGTTGTTTTGTTTGTCTGTCTGGGAAAGCAGAGGCAGAAAGAGAGGGTAGCTTTGAGCCCTTCTGGGCAGCTTTATTTGTCTGGGAGGGAATTTGGATTTCTGTATTATTTCTAATTGGCATATGATTGTAAATATATTGTGTATATATGCTTGTAAATTTTGCTTTGCTGTAAACATAGCCTCATCTTTCAAGCTGTCTGAGCTAGTCTGGTAACTTTCAATAGTGTGTGTGTGGGAAAGTTCTTAACCTACCATGACAGTTTAGATTTTTTTATTATTATGTGACTTAATTGAAAATTTTGGGTTCTTCATTCATTCCTAGGCAGTTTCTTACCTTCCCTTTTCCTATTCCCTTCATTAGAAACCTGTCTGTAATCAGGACATCCTACACAGACTGCAGAATCTGTGTCAGTGTAATTCCTGGTCATTAATTTTCTCCCATAGAGCTATATTCACTAGGACATTAGCACTTTGAAAACATGCATATTGATGGACATACATTATTTAATCACACAGTTCCCACAACTACTCAAATACTCACACATTAGCTGCCTGACTCCTATCTGTTCTGCATTCTGTGACAGTAAAACTAGCTGCTTCCTGGGTAACTGTGGGAAGACCACTAATAAATATGGTATAGTAGGAAATTTTGAATGCCTCTGAAAAACGAGTGTAACATTTCCCCAAAATTTGAAGGAAAGGACCTGTAGGATGAAATTAAGCAAGTACTACCCACAGAATCATAGAACTGTCAAGCCTGAAAGTGACCTGAAGGATAATCCAGTTCCAATACCCTTGCTATGGGCAGGGACACATCACACCAGATCATGTAATGACAGGACAAGGGGCAATGGGTTTAAACTGGCAGAGGGAAGATTTAGACTAGATGTTAGGAGGAAGTTCTTTACAGTAACGGTGGTGAGGCAGTGGAACAGGTTGCCCAGGGAGGTTGTGGATGCTCCCTCCCTGGATGTGTTCAAGGTCAGATTGGATGAGGCCTTGAGTAACCTGTACTAGTGGGAGGTGTCCCTGCCTATGGCAGGGGGTTGGAACTAGATGATCCTTGAGGTCCCTTCCAACCTTACCATTCTATGATTCTATGTTGCTCAGAGCCCCACACAGCCTGGCCTGGAAAACTTTCAGGGACGGGGCTTCTACTACCTCCCTAGGCAACCTGCTCCAGTGTCTCACCACCCTCACGGAGAACAATTTCTCCCTAATGTGTTAGCTTGCTTTGATGGGAGTTTTGTGGAGAAAGACCTGGAAAATTTGTGTAACTATATGCACACATCCACCTTAAAAGTGGGGAAACAAATGCACTTTCAAAATACTCTCAGTTGTTCTGAAATGGAACAGCTCCACAAGTTACAATGTTGCTCTAAGTATGTGAGATTATTGCCACTGGACTACTAAAAACTAACATAAAGCAGGTATTTAGCATAACTAAGGTTTTTTTTCTTGCTTTTTATTTTTAATGCTACAACAGCCATCTGATTACTGGGCACAATAAGCTTAAAAACCCAATATTTAACTTCACAGTGAAACTCCTGCAGCGTCCTTACATTTTGTGCTATTCAGTTTAACACACCTTTCCTCCCCCCCACCCCGCCTTTCCTTTAACCCTTCAACTTGAATTTCATGTTGGGAAATCCCTTCTAAAGAATGATCAAATGACTAGATCGGACAAATTGTTTAGCAGTTCAAAGGTATTCCCAGAACAAGCTATTGGCAAGAAATTCCTTTCTTCAACTAGACATTTAGCACCTATAGAGCACTTCTTGTACAGGTCCACCTCAAACTAGGGATCCATGCTATGGGAATGCCAATTTACTAAGTATCTGTCTACAGATGTATGATCTAATGGTCTGAAAAACAGACTTAAGAGCCAGGAATTTGTTAGGTTCTGAAACTGTTTTGCTGTGTATGTTTTATCTCCCTCTGCCTCAGTTTTCTCATCTATAAGATAGGGCCAAAATTTTTCATTACTCATGCATTATTGTGGGCATCATGAGTACAACTACTTGCCTTGTGGCTTGTGATGACTCTCTTTGATACCTATACGAGCTATCATGTACTTCTAGCCAAACCATGGTGGTATTAGATTATGCCTTGAGAGACAGTAGAAATACAAAATAAACTTTATTACTACATTTCAGAACAATGTAGAGCTTTTAATTCAAAAGCTAACTTCTGTTTCACAAACTGACCCTACCTAAAAGAGACCTCTTCATCAGGCCAGAATGGAATAGTTTTCTAAAAGACAATGTGTTGGTTTGAGGCTAATTGGAATATTTTAATAGAGAAAATTACACTATAGGCTGTGAAAGGCAAACATGGTGATGTCTATTTCACTCATTGGTTTGCTGAAAAAAACTGTTTGGGAAAAATAACCAAAATATAGATAAGTCAGTCCCTGTCTGTTGCTTGCTGGGAAAACAACAGCTGGGGCAGTCTAGCAGCTTCTGGTTCTGGCTCCTCTGCCGATTAATTTTCACTAACCACTTTCCTTCTAACCTCCCCGACCGATCCTCCAAACTCACCTTGCACATATGGCAAACCTTGGGGTAAGGTACAGGGGTGGGGAGAAGGTGGAAGGGTGGTTGAGAGCCCCTCCTGGGCTCTCTGATTTCTGGGAGGGGAGTTGTGTTTCTGTATTACCTTTAACTTGTATATTTCTGTAAATATTCCTGTACATAATGTATATATCTGCTTGTACATTGTGCTGAGCTGTAAATAGAGTTTCATTCCTTAGCTTCCAGCCGTCTGAGTTCTAGTCTGGGTCATTTTACAAAGTGTGGGGGGGCGGGGAACTCCCAAACCTTCACAGATAAGACAGAGGAATAAGCTCCCTCTGCCTGCAGAAATACCTGGCAGCGCGGTGATGAAGTCCCGCTGTAACATGGGCTTGAGGTATGAATTTATATGCCCATGCTGGTAGTGACACATCTGGGAGATGAGGTGCTCCACAAACTCCACCTGGTCAGACTCAGACCACTGTTCAAAATACTTGACGCAGAGTTCCTTCTCCTTCTCATAGCTTGCAGACAGTTTTCTTTGCTTGGGCACAATCATACTGGAAGTGCCATTGGCAAGTTTTGTCTGGAAGTAGGAAGGAGAGAAACAATCTGAATCACACATGACAAGAAGCTCAGGTGGTTACACAATGTTTTAGGGGGAAGGAAATAGAGGGGGAAAAAAACACTCTGATACATGAAGTTGGTTGAGACCACATATCCCATGTGGTGCCGTCACTTGAAGATGGTCTTCGTGAGGGTACCCCCTGCAAGACAACGCACTGGCTCACGCACACAAACAACTCTGGTCAGACAGGAAAACTCCAGTGGCAATCTAACATAAACAGAACTTTAGCTACATCATGCAGACAGTAAAATGTATTTGGATTCCTAATCTGCAGATTGCAGTTACTTCAAATCACCAACAGAAAACTGCATTTGTATTCTGTTGTTTTTTTTTTTTCCTAAAGCATAGACTGCTGCTAAAATTCATAGGGAATGATGAAATGGATAAAGAAATGCTGATAACACTTTTTTGGATTATAAAACCATACCTTGAGAGCAAAGCCAGTTAAACACACCTTGCTATTTGGCATGAATTTTTTTCACATAGTTAAAAGATTTTCAACTTTCTGAGCATTGTTAATATCTTGTCAGAAGGGCTCAGCTCAGAGAAGTTTCAGGGATGAAACAAAACACTGGCATTTCAATTTACAACTCGACAGAAAAATAAATTTTCTGCTTTCTAAACGATTTATCTGGAAGTGCACATTTTGCATTGCAAGGATAGCTTTTGTCCAAGATGAACTGCTTGCTGAGAAATTATTTTTTCCCATACTGGTCAAAAAGTTTGTATTAAATGCTGAAAAGGTGATTTTTCTCTCTATCACCGCAATGGTTTAACATCAGACAGCACTATAGGAACAGTCAATATTATTACACTGCTTTTATTGTAAAAGATGTATTTAGAGGGTCTCTATTAATTATCAAACAACTAAAAACAAATTACAGATATAAAAACCTATAATGTAAAGATGTCATATTTCTGTTCAATGATGTTAATTCCAGGCACCAGCCTCATCAAGAGACTTTATTAACTTTAAGTGTAAAAATGAGTACCTAAATCTCTCTGCAAAGATATCCAGTGACCTAAAAAGAAATGCATGGATTAACTAGCCTTACAGGAAAAGAAAAAACAACAACAAAGTCTTTTTTCAGCCAAGGCCAAAACAGTGGGATATTTAGAGACCACAAAATCTAGTTACCAAAGCTGTGTTTGGAATGCAGAAGGTTCATATTTCTTAGGAGTAAGTAATTCCTGTACTCCAATATCCCCCCAACCCCAACAGCAATCCTGACTTTGGAACACCAAAACCTTCTCAACTTGAAAATCTACTGAACTAATTGCCATGCACATTTAATTTTCTAGAGAAAATCCACATAAATACTCTTTTTCAGCATTCCCAGCAGAGCTGGACAGACTGTCTTCTGGTAGAAAAAGACAGTAATTAGCTGTCATTTAAAGAGTAGTTTCTTCTATTTCTGAATTATACTTTGACTTAACAGAACATAAAGATCACATCACCACTTCTGTATCGCTTCTGCAGCTCAATGTTTTCAGCTTTACCTCTACCCCCACTCTGTGAATTCTTCTGTGTGTTCAGTAAGATCATGCAAGACAAGGGCTGTGATTGAGCTACACTTTCATTTAGTCATCACACGGACAGCTCTGACTGTGAGTCATAGAGCCAATACTGGGCAGCAGGCAAGAAATACTTTCTTGTGCCAACTCTTTTAGATACAGAAATCTCTAAAGGGACTGTGGGTATGATGTTCTAGGTGTAAAAGACTTTTCTACAAAAAGTCCACAGTAGGCAACAGTAAGACAAAAAATTATTACCATTATTAGCATTAAGCATTGGTCTTACGGGATTCTGGTCATTTTTGCTGCAGTTAAGCTGCTTGCAAAACAAATGCCCCTGTGAAAATGCTGGATTAAGACAGTAGAGAGTTGGTGCATTCTACAAGGTTGATCTCATTTCATTCCTCTTTTTTTTTTTTTTTCCTTTTCCTGTGCATCTCCTAACAGACTGACTCTACAAAGTATTTTTTAAAAAACCTGTACCTCTGGCTTTTAATTTAAGAGGCTGTGAAGTCTGACTAATATGCTGAGCTGGAGCAGAGCAGACAGCTGATGTGCAAAGGCCACAAAAGGCACAACTCAATTCACAGGGTGGCACCACATTCTGGACTTTCCTTGCCTCCGGAACACCCTTCTCCCAGAAGCCTTAAGCTCCCCAATCACCTCTAAAACACCAGTGTAGGGTAACAAACAGAAGTTACAACATCTGCAAAAACAAGTAATGGCTCATGTGTGTACAAACAGATGGTTTAGATGGGACAAAACAACCCAGTTTTCCTGGATCCCATGTGAATACAGGCCTCTTGGGTGGAAATAATGACTATATTAAAGAGTTCACAGACCAACACTTTTAACAGCTCTGGAAATCAAACTCTAGGTTTATATGGTAGATCTGCTAAGAAAAGCACTATACATGTTACAGTACCATTTATATGTATATATATATATATATATATATATGTATATATATAAATTAAAAATACCATATATATAGATACACACCAAACACAGTTATGCCTAAATGAGTGGGAAAGAGACCATCACATTTTTCAGGCTCATGCACATTCTTTAGCTGCATTCAGATAACAGCAACTGGAGAGCTGGTTTGCACCTTTGCCTGCTCTGGTTTCCCATCCAAAGGACCAAGGACAAGCCTAGAGGCAGCCATAGTGTGCCCAGGAGGTCCCATAGTCTATGCAATCAGGAGGACAGGGCAAGTCACAAACACAGCAGTTCTGCAGAGTAAAGACATGAATTCACAGGGCTCTCTCAAAATCACTCAATTGCAATATATGCCCATATGCCTCCCCCCCAGACTGTCTGTACCCACAGCTTAGAACAGAATTCCAGAATTTCCATTAGAAGATTCCTAAAAATCTACCAGGGGTTCAGTGAAAAAGACCTGTCATTTAAAAAGCCAACAACAAAAATAAAAACATCAAGCATCTGTACTATGAAAGTGTGGGGAAGGGTGGTAGAGTGATTACTATCAGTAAGAGAACTGATTTGGCTTCCTGAGAATCTTGATTTTGGTCAGCTGCCTCAGGTTCACGACAAACCACTTCAGAACAATATCAGCAATTATTTCCTGGGGCATACAATTGTCTACAGCCTCTTCTCTCTCCTGGTACAATAACCTCACCTGAAAAAAAAACCTAAACAAACAAATGAACTCCCCCACAGGCCATTCAGACTGTCAGGGTAAATATCCATCCAAATGGATGGATCCAAAAAAGGGTAAAGCTCTGGTAGTCCATCATCTGGGAAGAAGGTTGGGTATAACGGAGTAAACTACTTATTTGGAGCAGGTAACACTTTTTTTCCTCCAACTCCCTTTTCAAGAAGCCCTGCAAGAGATGAGAGGTGACTCATATGGCTATCAGCACAACAGCTCACCCGCAGGAACAGCAGAGGTGTCCTCGTACAATGATGTGCCTGAGCCAGTAGGTTGTGCCAGGAAACCCAGGGGATTGAGTGTCTCAGGTTGGTACTAGCTCAGGGATCTATGTACTATGCTCCATTGCAGCCCATAATTACAAGACCATTTCTCCAAATGGCTACACTTAACACAAAGCACATTTGTATGCCCAGCGAAGTAGAAGAGGACTAATATATGAAAGGACTTTAATCTAAATAATGGCTGGCAACAATAGGAAGGTGCAATATTTCAACATGGATAAATAAAGCTTGGATACATCTGCATATAAAACAGAACAGCCACGGTATATCACAGTTGTAACCTGTATGTGACAACAAAGGTTACTTTGGTTTTGTTCAGTCCAGTGGAACAAGGAGCCTCCTAAAGCTCAGAAAAAAACCACAAGAATAGTTCTCTGATTCTAGCATGAATTTTTTTCTAGTATAGTGTTTCCCTACCCATATGAGTGGTCACAATTTTTTAATGTCTTTTTTAAAAAGCCACTATATCCCTTATCATTGCTGAGGAATTTAAGGCACTTTCCACAGGGTGGTTGAGTTCAGATTATGTTTCTTAAGGTAAGGAGACATCTCTTAAAGTCGAAGAAAAAGAGAAGCTACCTCCTAGGATGTCAAGAATGATCCCAGCAAGGTTTCAGACCTTCTAAACCTGCAAGACATCTTCACGTTGGAGCTCTGAAAAGACAGAGCTTAGAACATTGGTGTCATTTCTCTGAGCTTCTCTCTAGACAAAAGGAAGTGATGGCTCCCCAATGTTCCAACACTGACAGATCATACTGGGCTTCTCCCTTCCTTCTTGGACTCACTGGGACTAGAGGCTCTGACGCAGCGAGCTGTCTTCTACTGCTTATCTGCAACCACAGCATTTCACCTCCAACTGCCTGCACCACCAGCAGTCGTGGTTAAGTCACTGATCTAGACTGAGCCACCTTAACAGGAATTTTGGATGGGTCTTAGTGAAGGGGAGGAAAAAAGAGGACATAATGTTTAATTATAAGAAATGATTGAAATAGGCACAGACATACCCCGGGTGCCTCTGCACTGCAGCAAGCTCTAAACTTGTTATCGTTAATGGTTTAAATTTCACTGTGCTAATCATTTCAGGACACAAGCCTTTCTTGATAATCTAATGAATTATTCCAACATCCTTCAGCAAAAAAAATCCTCCATGACAGCACTAATTACAAGACGTTTTCCCAGTGCTTATGTAAAATATGACAGAGCAGCAGCTTAGGGAATTGCAGAAAACTGCTTCTAATTTCCACTGAGAAACTGACAAACACCTCTCTTTCATCTCTCCCAGCTCTCAAGTAAGATTTAACTTTCTCATTTAGTTAATTACCGAGTGAGGATCATCATTTTCCCGGATCGGAGCGGCACAGAGCCTTTATCGTGTTAACTTGTGAACTTGATCGATGGCTGCTGCTAAAACTTAATAACTTCACCCCCTGGCAAATTGTAAGATAAATATAATAGGAGAAACTCTGACAGTAAAAACCTGCCAGAAATGAGTGCTGTGTTTATGTTTCTTTGCAGGCAGCAAAAAAACAACCGACAGCTTATTACTGGGTGCGTGTTACTTATATTTAAAAGACTCCAGGCAGTTAACTTTCCACATACTGTTCAAACTTTACTCACAAGATAAAAGACACTGGGGAGAAAAAAACAAGCAAAGGGATGACAAAGAAAGGAACCATGGAGATCTACGTCCAGTGTGTGTGCGTGGGAGATGGGAACTTCACAATGAAAGCAAACCATACTTGTCTCAATAGTGTGGATATTCCTCAAGATTAATCACATAAAAAAGTTCCACAACAGTGAATCCAGAAAATGAAACTAGTTTCAGCAGCAACTCAAAGCTCTGGAATTTTGGAGCATGTTAGGAGATGTGTGAGAAAAGAAGAGGGGTTAAAAAAACCAGTGTGGCAGTGAGATGATTTGGTTTGATGCTTGTAAAGCTGCTCTTAGCAAGAAAACCTTAGCATGGTTGGCTTCCCTAAAGCTAATTGTGCAGTCATGAAACTGCTTGCTACTGTTGCAAGGACCACTCAGTACCACTTCAATGTACCAATGTAACAGAAATGGTGAAATGGAGCTGAGAACATACGCCAGGCCTCTGTGCTCAAGGGCAAAGCTAGCTATTTGAGAGAATCCTGTGAAAAGCTGATTTCTGCATGGTCTAAACGCAGTAACAGCATGATTAAGAGGATGCAGGGTAAATTTCTATGGCTGGGTTTTGGTTTTTTTTTCTTTTTTTAGACTTGTAATTAAAATGTTGCTCCTTACTGACATCTTGCTATCAAAAAGCTTCTTTGCTTTGAGAACTAGGGGGTGTCTCACCATGAAGAACAGGATCTCCTGAGCCATAGCACCTGAAACATGTGAGCAGGGCAGTCAGTTCCTCATTTTTCTCCTTTGCAGGATGAACCTCTTTTCCAGTGTTTGACTTGACAGTATGGCTACAATGCTAGGTCATTAAACAACTCACTCCATTTACTTTTATTTTAAAAGCTCAGTTTAGAATCTACCCATTTCTGTCTGCCTCCATCTCATGCAACAGTCTCTGTGAGGTTAACCATGAGTTTAGCACATATATGGACCTACTCGCTCAGTACTGAATTAGTTTCCACGCTGCAAAGTTCACTGAAACATTCTGAAAAACGAACATAGCCCAGAAGTAGATGATCATCAATCACATCTGAGAGTCCAAAGAGAAAGCACCATGAAAGAAACCACAGCATCTTTACTATTTATTTCCAAAACAAAATTCAGAATAGATCCTCCTCACACTGAAATTAACAGTCCCCTGGATATCCAAGGAACTAGCAGTTTTGCCTATCTGGGGTGTTTATCTGCTTGTCCACATATGGTTTCTAATCACACTGCAGAAAACCTGTGATAAGAAAGGATGCATCTGGATGAAAGATCACTGGAATTACATTGGGCATGGCGGTCCAACCTGCTGCACTTTCTAAAATCCAGGGAGAGCAATAGTTTTCAGAGGTACCATCTAAGTACCTATGATATGGTGTCAGCCTGGAGGGCACCTGACTAAGGATCTTACTTCAGACACAGGAAATGGGAGAATGTTGTTTTGGTTTAGAGACAGAGAAAGCTGCAGAGACCAGGGAAGCAACACACAGGGACTGGGGAGACAGGACTGAGCCATGGGCATTTGCACCCCAGTTATACAAAGAGCAGCAATAATGCCTTGCTGGAGAAGTTACTCCACTCCCACACTGCCACACAGTAAACAGCAACAGGGAGAGGAGATTAAAAAACTATTCTTTTAAGCTAATACTTAATGTTTCAGACAGACTAATAAAGTTCAATTGTCTGGAATCTTGTAGCTCTCACTGTAAACTTTCCTGTGATATAGGTCTCCCATCCAGATTTTAAGTGTTAGCAAAAGCCTCCAAAATAAAATTTCTCAGATGCCAGGAGTGGATGTGAACTGCGAGTCCCGCTCCTCCTCTTTCCTCACCTCCAAGTTGTCTTTGTAAATAACAAGCACTGATGAGAAACCTGCTTGCATCAGCACAGCACTGGCATATGTTACTTTCCCAAACTACAATCCCTGACCAAATGCATATCTAGACATATGGGGGGAGGGCAGACATCATCACTCTTGGACAGCTAGATTGCAGAGCACACCTTTTATTAGTTGTGAAGCAATCATAAACAAGTTTCAAAGCAGATCCTCCACTAACAGCAAATCACTTCCAGTGGAAGTCAACAAAGGAAAAGCTTTCTTCTTTGGCATGGCTACCAGAACTACAGTTGAACTGCTGGGACCATTACATGTTATTACTGTTAATGGAGGGAAGGAATATGCACATTATCACTTGAGAACCAGTCTACTAAAGTCATCAGGTAATGGCCAGTAGCAGCAAAGGGCTCATTTATGGCAGGGGAAGGCATAAGCTACACTCTAAGCAGCAGTTTCATAGTTTTCTGGAACAGTCGCTTCTGTTTTTAAAACTCTGCTGCATGATCTACTGCCTGAGCAAAGTTACTCTTTACTGGTGTTATTGTTTGATTCTCTTTTTGCTGCAAGTACTCCCTCAAAGAGAAAAGCAGTCAGAAACAGGTAGGTGGACTCGAGTGAGTCTAAACATGGCTGAACAGAACCCTACTACGGGGAACAACACACAAGTCTCAGAGGGGAAAATGACCCAAAAGACATTATTTGTTCTCAATAACACTATTACTCTCAAAGCACTGTGGTGTTTTGATAATTTACCCAGTATAATTTTCCATAAGTTTTCTCCTTAGAGGTGATTTTGCTATCAACAATAAAGAAGGCACAAGGGCACCAAGCTACCTGGCTGAGGAAAAGTGAGCAATTTGGAACTGGAAGTCATGAATGCACATGCTGGATATCACACACCATTTCCCAGCTGCAGGAGTACTACACATTTCCAGGCATACTGGAGAGAGAGGCAACAAATGAAAACCGCAGTAGCATTCTGATGAACCACAAGATTCTCCTATGTGCTTTGTTCCCATTGCAACAATGCTCCCAAGACCTGCTGGCAAGGTCTTGGCTGCACAAGCACTCCCTAACCTGTTTAGGTCCAAATTAGCTTCATTAGCAAGACTTGACAGTTAAACTGTCTGAACTAAACTATCTCATCTTAACTTAAAGTAGGTTTGAAGTTTTGCTGACAGATCCTGGAGGTGAGTAACCTGCAGCAGTAGTACAACTGTATCTAGAGGAAGATGTCTCATTAGTTCACACTGGCTGATACCAATACTACTGCTATTAGAAGTCACCACAGAGACAGCTATAAGGAAGAGTCTGTAGAATATTCTCACACAGTGTTAGGTCAAAGGTGGTCGACGGCCTGTAGCCAAATCTTGACAGGTTTTGTCTTGTAGGCCCCTATAAGTTCGTCCTGCAACTCTCACTCACTAATGAGCATTGCATTTTCAAGATGAGCTGTTCTGTTGACTTTAGTCAAACCTTATCCTACTGGTAAACTGGGGTGAATCCCACTGACAGCCACTAAGACTTTTAGGGGCTGGATGTGTTTGGCCTGTAGAAGACCAAGGACTATATAGAAGGCCTTTTGCTACCTAAAGGGAGGTTAGAGAGGAAAGTGAGATAGAGGCTTTTCCAAAGCGCATAATGATAGGAAGCTAAGGACCAAGTGAAGTGTCCAAGCTAAGGACACTCTGTAATGAATTCTGAATACTCAGATATTGCATTTGTTTTGATAAGGTTCAATGCTGTTGATAGGTGAAAGTATACAGCAGAAGAAAGGCAAGAAACAGTGCTCTCTACAATCACCAGTGACCAATTCTGACCATAATAGGGTTTTAGGAAGGCATATTCCGTTTCACAGCTGAGCACACTTTGTCCCTATCAGCTGATACACAAACTGCACAGCTCAGAACTCAAGTCACAGACTATGGTACTAGGGATTTACTCCTTAGCTCAGTGCTTAGCTACAAATAATCTTTCAGAAAAACCCCTTAAACTAAAGAAGAGAGTATATTCCACTCCCTGTGGTAGACTCAGAGAAGAAATGTTTGAATATAACATACAAGCAACATAAAACGCCCAGTAAATTGTGGCAGAACAGGACTGCTAGCCTCACTCAGTCCTTCAACACACTCTATTTGCCACATGATATTCTTTCACTCAAAGGTAAGATTCTACTATGCCTTTTAATGAGATTAATAAATAGTGAGAAAAGCATCAATCTACCTGCATTTCCCTTTCTACAAAGGCAGGCTAAGTTTTCTCTTCTTCAGGTCATCCGTCTTACTTTCCTGACATACAAGAATGTAATCAGTGTTGAGCACAGCACGTGAGATGTATCTTCCACCTCCATGCACTGATGTATCCCATTCTAAATTTATCTAACAACCTCCAACCCTTTCTTTAACTTCCAGTCTAATAATTGGCTAAACATCTAAGAACCAGTTACATTCTAAGTAAAGTAGCCATTCCTTCCAACAGTTTTAAATACACTCTCTTCTAAATAGTGTTAAGTTATTAGAAGGATTGTCCTACTTTGTGGAAGGCAGGAAATATGAGATTTTTACCACTGCACAACTCTCACTTGTTTCCTGTATTTTCAGCCAGCTCACAATAAACTGAATTATGTCTAGTATTGGTATACTCAAACCCAGACTATTTGCATCTTCTCATCTAGGGAGAGCAATCTGGGATTATGCCTGGGTTGGTAACCATCCAATGCAAGATTAAACTAAACATCAGGAGAATTCAAGGTTTCCTACCGTAGACCAAATTATCAGATGCACCATTCGCAGCCCGTTCCTTTGATCGAGGGGTTAGAGCTCCCTCTAGCACTCTCAAAACAGAAGAGCCATAGATGCTAAAATGTGATTGTCTCATCCTAAGCATTCTTGGTAGGGTTGTCCGTAATTTTTGTTTGATTTTTTTTTTTTTAATTGCTGTCACACGAATAATTAAGACTACATCCACTTGTTTATTCGAAATTTAGGAGAAACAAGTGTCAGGAGAAATTCTCTCTATGACCCATTAAAAAATACTCAGATTGCTATAATTAACTGAGGTCTACTTTAAAACGTAATTTAGGGCCAGTTGAAGGATTATCATGTCAGCTGTGTGTACAATGTGAAATGCAGCAAGAAATTAAATGAAAAAGTTGATGAAAATTTTCAATTTTTGTGGTGTAAAAACCTCTTGCTACCTCACCCTCCCTTGCAGCTGACACACATCCCAATGTAGCTGACAGGTCCCCTGCAGCTGTGAATTACATGTTTCTATTTCAGCATTAAATATTGAGCAATGCTGCTTAAGTAAAACTCAAAAGGTGTAACTCTGCTGAGTTCTGCACAATGCTGAAGACAGAAAAACATCTCGTGACAGAAAGTGTCAGCGTTTTTCAATCATAGGTTATTATTTATTAATCCTTGGTAAACTAAAAGCTGGCAGTGCAATGTGAAAATGAGAAAGAAAAATGGGAGTAAAATCTCTTCCAGTTTTACTCTTAACTCTCCCACTGGCTTCTTGCACTGCCACAGACAAGTCACTACATCTCATGAGTCTGTTAAATAAATGGGTCCCAGTGCACTTCACAGATCAAGCACAGCTTAGTGCAGAGAACATCTTGGGGAGGCCTCTGCATGAAAGGTGCCCAGTGAGGGCAATGCCAGCAGGTGACACCACATAACGCTCTGCACAAGTGCAAGCTTCTTAAGCACCAGAAAACAAATTTGTCACTTAAAACCACACCAAAATAGACTGATTAGAAAAAAGCACAGCTTCAACTTCACCAACTAAAAAAAAATGCAGCTGTGCTAATTGTTTCAGTTGCCTTCCAAAGTGGAATCAGAAGTTGGGATGTTAAGATAAAAATTTCACCTTGATTTCTCAGACTGAGACTTGGCATCCAGGTACCACTGTTAAAACCAAGACAAACATGGAAACACCCCTCTGAAAGTAAGCACTCAAGGGAGTCTGCTTTAAAAAGTTCAGTTCTCGTGCTCATCACAGCCACCAAAGGACTTCTGGACATTGCTCAGAAGTTTGCAATTTTAATGTTAGTGTGACAGAGGTGAGGAAATACAATAGGATATGTTAGGCTATCCACAACTATGTTTTTACGTCTCTGACAAGTTCAGTAAGAGAGACTAGAAGTAACCAGACCCGAGTAGATGACAGAAGCACCTGACAAAAACTTCCCAGCACTGCCTGCCAGTGTCCCTTAGTGCTGGCTGACAGCTGTCCTTGCCATTCTGGGCCCGAATTCTGCACCCAGTCCTGCTGCTGCACCCAAATCCTGACACACAGACCTTCCCTCTTGTGGTACAGATGGCATCCAAGGCCGTTCCTTTTATCCCCTTAAGAGGGTTTGGAGAAAAGCTCTGGCAACAACTCCTCCCTGCCCACACCTCTCACACGTTGCAGGAGAGGATTACAGTCCGACATCTGACCTGTGTGGCGGGAGTGAAAGGACATCTGAAGTGAAAGTAAGACCTCTGCAGTTGTAGATCTGTTAGTGATGCTGACAGCCACCTGTTCTACCCTGTGCCCCCACAAAGTTGTGGCTTGGACTCAAATCAGAGACAGGTAAGAGAAAGGTTGTGATACTCAAGCTGCAGTAAAACATGGCAGCAGCCCTTTCACACACACACACACACACGACCAAGTACTGAAAACTTCCAAGATCTCTGCTAACTTATGCCTACTAGAAGCAACAGAGCTCCCATCTTCACCCAGCAGTTTATAAGCATTGTTTTCGTGCCTTCGTTACTTCCAAGGGTGACTGTCAAGTGACGAATGGGGGCAACCATTCCAGTGGTCCACAGCAGTAAGACAAGGAGCAACCAGTACATAGAACATAGAGAACATAGTACATTGAACATAGAAGATTTCACCTCAACATGAGGAGAAACTTCTTCACAGTGAGGGTGACAGAGCACTGGAACAGGTTGCCCCAAGAGGTCCCTCTCTGGAGACTGTCAAAACCCACCTATATGCTTTCCTGTGTGGACTATCCTAGGTGATCCTGCTTTGGCAGAGGGGTTGGACTTGATGATTTCTGGAGGCCACTTCCATGATTCTGTGATTCCAGACTGCATAACTTAATGAAACCCTTAGTGCTGTTTCAGGAGATAAAGGGAGGGAGCAGCTAACGCCAAATATAATGTGTTCACATGAGAAAGGTTATGTACTCCAAGTGCTGGCTTAATTTCTCAGTGCAGTGGGAAACTTTGAATTGTAAGGTAGATACAGAGGAGGGCCACAAAGATGATCAGAGGGCTGGAGCAGCTCTCCTATGAGGACAGGCTGAGAGAGTTGGGGCTCTGCAGCCTGGAGAAGAGAAGGCTTCAAGGACACCTGATAGTAGCCTTCCAGTATCTGAAGGGGGCCTACAGGAAGGCTGGGGAGNTGGGAGGTGTCCCTGCCTATGGCAGGGGGTTGGAACTAGATGATCCTTGAGGTCCCTTCCAACCTTACCATTCTATGATTCTATGATTATATGTTCTGTGTACGTAAACCTTGGCAGAAGCAGGTACCTAGCAGTAGAGAGTAACTGAGACTAACAAATTCAATACTGACCCTGCTTTGAGCAGAAAAACGGACTTCCTGAGATCTCTTCCAACCTAAGTGACTCCATATTCTCAATGTCATAGTCAAAGTTCTCATCTACACCTCTTAGGCTTTTGGAGAGAAAAGTTATTTAGATTTTGATTGAGGCCAGGTTAGTTGTTCAATGTTCATGTATTTCACTTGTCATAATGAAAAGCTGGATTTTTTGGTAAAAGATGGTGCACAGAGAATTGGTTCTTTAAACCAAGTGGCTTTCCAACTCTTGGGCTTCACAAGCCTTTGCTATCCCTATCATTCATTCTTTGCAGCAACCAAACATCAGGTTCTTTAAAAAGCACTGCAGATACTCCTACTTGCAAGTAGAGAGCATGCAGCATTCAAGGGACCTGTTTGGACATCCAACCTTGACTTTCAATTGCATCCCTACACTGAAAGTATTGATTTTGTTATGATGCATGTGTTCCCTAAGAACTGCAGCTGATTCTCCACAAATTACTAAATTCCAAACGTCTCCACTTACGTCCCACCCCATTTCCAAAACTTGGGTCTCAAATAATGCATTAATTGCCTACAATGCCTTATCACCTGCAATCTTCTAAATCAAATCTCATAATGCTCCCATTATAACACACCTCAGAACTGTCGTCCAGCATTACACATTATGAGCCAGAACAGGGCTGAAAGATCTAAATTAGCACAGCAAGAAAAACTCATTCAAATGTGTAGTTCACACAATTTTCTAAATCTAGTGACTTGAAAGAAAACAACACATGCACATAATTGGCATTAATTAAGCAACATTTTTATTACCTGCAATCAAAGACTTAAGGAAGGTTTATTTGTCAGAAAGAGGGTTTTCTTTGCTGAGAAATTACAAGTCTTACTTAATTAACAAACTGATTTTTTTTTTTAGTAGTATAGCAGTTAAGTATTTTTCACTTTTATTTTCTTCTAAATGAATGTGAGTCTAAGCACAAAAGCTATTGTTTAAATTGACAGAATCGGGGTCAGGAAAAACAATGCTGAAATATTTTAATCATACACATTTTAACTAAAATCCTCAGTCTATTCACAGAGAAAACTGTGCTTATTCTGTGCTCACAAAAATCATGAAACGGTAGGGGTTGGAATGGACCTCTTGGGAACATCTAGTCCAACCCTCCATCTAAAGTAGGTTCACCTAGAGCAGACTCCACAATCTCTCTGGGCACTTTGATCAATGGTGTCACCCTCAAAGGAAAGAAAATTTTCCTTACCTTTAGGTGGAACTTCCTGTGTTCCAGTTTGTGCCCAACATCCCTTGTCCTATCACTGGGCACCACTGAAGAGAGGCTGGTCCCATCCTCTTGACATCTACCCTTTAGATATTGATAAGTATTGATTCCCTCTCAGTTTTCTCTTCTCCAGGTTGAAGAGCACCAGATCTCTCATTGCAAGAAAGATGTTCCAGTCCTCTAACCATCTTTGAAGCCCTGTGCATCATACTGAAACTCTCTCCAGTATTTCCTTGTCTCTCAAACTGGGGAGCCCAGAACTGGACATAGTGGTCCAGGTGTGGCCCCATTAAGGCAGAGTTCCCTGTTACAAGGGTTTTATTTTGTGTTGAGAAGCAATAAGAGGATCTCAGAGTTTATGGGTATGAGAAGACAGTTAAATTTGAATCTAAGCACACATTTAGGACAGACTTAACCATATTTCACAAATTCTTGGCATTATGAAGACAGGTTTGCCTGTTGCATGCAGGACCCAAACAGCCTGGCTAGATACACTGCCCTTTCTTACCCTGTAAGACAAGCAGGTAAGGACTACTTGCCTATCAAGATAAACTATCATGATAAAATAAGCAATTGCAGCTATTTTGAATATTATTTTCATGCCTGTGAGAGCAACTACCTGGTTGCTCTTTTCTATTTTCTTCACCAATAAGGTTCAGCAAAGCATACAGCAAGCAGTGTTGCCTGTCTCCAAGCTGCAGCCTCAACTAAGCTTTCAGTCACATGCAGTGAGGGACTGCCTGCCTTGTTGAAGTTACCTTAGGTGTGAGCATCCACAGGCAGAATAATTCAAATCTATTTTTGTAAATTACAGACTGTGTTAAATATACATGAAGGAAAATGTGGAACAGCTTCTGTAACTGCACAACGCGAGTTATTCCCCATTCTAATTTCCCTCTGAGAAAATCATAAATTTTAAAATCTGCCAATTAGTGTTAGTGACAACTGGTGAGATCTAATCCAGTCAAGCAGTGATATTTGCTGAGTACTGCAAAGAACAAAACAATATTCCAAGGGAATGAAGAAACCAGCCTATGACAATAACAAGGAGCATTGCAGTCCAAGTTTCCTTTTCCCTTCAGGACTGCAGGTTGTGTGACTGCCTTAATGTGACAGTTAAACAATAAGACAGAAGAATTATATCTTTACATGTACATACAACTGAAGCAAACCTAAATAAACTCCTACAAAACAAACTCCTCAACCACAAATCCTCAAACACCCTCACCGTTTCTCTTCCCTCATTCCTTAAATGAAGTTATTTCTCAAGGATGATTCAGTTTATAGAATCATAGAATCATAGAATCATAGAAT
>VWZE01017638.1:388819-399599 GCA_013396675.1 Eubucco bourcierii
TTATCCTAATAAAACAAAGAGGACATGACCGCTCTCTAAAAATACGTGAGAATGAAGAGGAAAAAGAGAAGAACCATTAAAATAGAAGAAGAGTCAGTGGTACAATCTCTCCATGAATAAGCCAGCTTGAAGACTTGGAAAGGATTTCCAGTCACTAGAACAATTGGTTTCTGGAATTGTGTTTTAATGGAAACAGAATGGGGAAAAAAAAAAAAGAACTTAGACCAACCTTCAACTAGATTGTAAGATAAAACTCAGTAAGTTCACTAATGGGACAAGGTAGTATCTACTAGACAAGAGGCTGGATCCAGTGACCAGAGGTGAGGTCCCAGAAGACAAAATGACATAAATCAGGCAATGCCCACTCTGCAAAAGGACATTCATCACCTTACAGTTTAGAGTATACCTGAGAAGGCACAGATGAAAACTTTTTGGCTGATACTAAGCAAACTGACTTTCAATGAGTAGAGCATCAGTGGGACTGTGGACTCCACTCTTAAATATACAAAGGTAGGGCTTCATTCCTCTATCATGAACGATGGAAAAAGTAGAAGAAGAGTTGTCAATCTTCAGTCTGGCATGTGCCCAATGAATTTGAGCATATCTGAGATTTATGTAATGTACAACCTACACTTTCCCACTAGGTGCTGAACTGCTGAGTTGTACCTGACACACAAGAACATTATTTATTTTGGTATGGTTTTATCCATTTGTCTCCGATCCAGGAGATTCATAGATAGTTTCAGATTACATCCCCTTTGTCTGGAGTCAGTCAACAACTTCAGCAGGATCTCTGTCTCTGATGCATTTACTACATGGGAACTGAGAATAACTCTTCTTACACATTCACTGCCTCCAGGTCAACTCTCATAGGATTTGGAGCAAACCATTAAGCTGTTCATGCATGTGATGTTTGGATGTTAGATGAAGATAAGATCTGGATGTCAATAATGCAAATGGTCTTATAGTCCCTTATATGGAGACACTTTTTCTGGAGGAGTTACTGTTGAGTCACTTACCACTGGCTGGGGAGACTAGGTTGTGACCTGCTGGACAGTAAGCTGTTGTAACCATAAATTCTATCATGTCCAGGGGCAATAATTGTCTATTGTCTCAATAATTAAAATATACATGGTTGATCTCAACATTGTTGCTGTCTTCTGCTAGCTTCTACCTTTACCTGACCATGTGGTGACTGGTTGCAACAGATAACTGCCATTCTTGGGACCGTGAAGAGAAAACACTCAGACAGCAGCTGGAATCAGCTATGGCTCCAAATCAATTTTTATGACCATCAGGATCAAAACTTATAATGTCAGCCAATGGAGATCTTCTCTGAGATGGAATGATGGAGGCAAGTATCTGACCTTCCAATAGACTAATTATGTTGAGTCATTTGAAGTCCCATGTGAGATAAAGAATTCTTTAGTTCAGTATCGGGGAAACTCTGAAGGTAAATGTGTCTCCACCTGAGGACACAATTTGAAGCCTGTTGATCTGGTCTTTCATATAAGAAGGGATTCTGAGTGTTAGGACTTGATCAGAAACAAAGGTAAAGACAAAAACACATTTGGAAGTAAACCAAAGGTAAGCCATTAAGTGCTCCAAGGAGAAATGTTTTCTTCTGTTAAACATTAATGCAGGAGATGAGACTGCAGGCGCACTACTTGTACTTCCCAACTGACAAATTATCTATGTAACCAATGAGTTCACATTTCTCTGAATCACCACCTTCATGAGAATGACAAGATGTATTTTAGGGATCAGTACTTTTAATATATGTATTGATTTCATTAGTACAGCCAAGGTTTTACACTCTCTTTAAAGACGAACTGCATTCTGTGATAGTTTATAAATAACTGTTTAGCTATTAAAACCTTAAGGGGTAAACTTACAAAATAGTTTGTTTTCAAATAGATATTCTCCTTGAGCTTTTATATCATCCACAAAAAGTTTAATGTACTTACATTTTACAGATCAGATATATTTCATTGCTTAAGAAACAAGTTATCACATGTCGCATGTTGACCCCTAATGTTTATGGGAAAAGATGACAGTTAAAATCAGGTAGAAAACTTTGAATATTCCAAACTTTAAAGTGCTTCACTTATAAAAAGATACTATTGTAATTTTGAAGCAAGCAAGGATTTCTGGGGAATAGTAGTACTGACTATACAGCTGGAAAACCCATACCGGATATATAGACTTGCTATTACTTTTTCAAATAGACAAAAAAATCTAAGTTAAATTGAGTCTGAAAACTGTGACCCAGTTTAACCTTTATACATATATATACACACACATAAATTTTTTTTTTTTTAAAAAAAGGCATTTAAAAGAAAATGTTGGTGGTGTTCTGACAACAGCCAGCAGGGTGCTAGTCCTGCAAAGATGTAAGTGTATTATTAGAACAAGCAAAACAGGGAGAGTTGACCCAGAATTAGGAAAATTCTAACACATAATACAAGTAGGCTTGGTTTTTGGCTTTGTCTTTGGAAGGCTTTTGATGTGGTGGACAAACCATATTCATTCTAGGAAGTGTGCAGGTATAGGATCCATGAAGTCTGTATCATTCTGCTTTGAGTTGTTTCAGGGGAAACGCTTTAGGAACTTTAGCTACTTAAAACACAGTCTGGTGTATGCTTGGTTGTACATGTGTTTGTTCCTAGCAATGTGTTTACTGAGATTGTGGGTGCTCTTTGAAAGCTACAGGGCAGGGCAAGAGAGAGGGAAGGGTTCTGGGAAAATTTCTTCTACTTAATTATATTGTTTATAAGATTCAAACTGCCTTGTCCATATGATTTGCCTTGCAGCAGTATGCCCTGCAGCAGTTTGTACTGGGATTCTGGGTAGGTGACTGAAAGATGAAAGCCACCTCTGTACAGAGGAGTCCCAGCTGGGTGAGGATCTCTCTAGATCACAGAAGATGATACGACTGTAATCTCCTCTGACCACATACTACATTGTCTGATGTACCTGGCTGTACATCAAAGCCTCTGAGGTGGCTTCAGGTTATCACTGGTTTTACAGACCAAGTTATTTTGCTCAATGGGGTTTCCTTTTATGTCAGTCCTGATGTTCACAAAGTTACATTCATACAGAGAGTATTTTAGAGAGAATTTGATGACAAGGTCCTGGTTACTAAACTTGTGATTAAAACTGGTGGGAGTCCAGAAAGCAAGGACATGTATCTGTGAAAGCAGAGGTGAGATTGCACTTAGAGCAGCAGACTAGATTGTCAGTAGAGCTAGAGAAGCAGTAGATTAGATTGTCAGTAGAACTAGAGGACAACTTCTGCTCCTGGCTCTCCACAGGTTTCTCGCTGAGCTTGGCTGAAGCATCCCTTTTCTCCTGAGATACTATGTGACTACTTCATAGGGCACTGCAGAGATATGTCAATGATCAAGACTCAGGAAGAAGGCACAAAGTAGTAACATTCTACACAGTTCTGATCACAGAGATGGTAGAGAATAACTTTGTGAGGTCAGGCAAAAAAAAGATAAACACCCCAGAGAATTACTTTTTCTCCAGTTTGCTGCAGAACAAATGTCCACCAGACTCGGAGCAGCTCTCAAACTGAAGGGGTCAGAATAGGAAATGCTGCACATTGGAATGGAAAGAGAAAGACAGGAAAACTGCATGGAGAAAAAAAGCAGAATACAGACAACTGATTGTGAAAAATACGTTAAACATTTTAAATTCAATTAGAAGAGGGTTTAAACAAAACCAAACAAACCAAACAAAAAAACACCAAAAAAAACAACCCCAAACCCAAGAACTAGAGTTCTAGCACTGGTAAAATGATTCAGATGCAAAACCCAACTAGCAGCTAGTACAAGATTATTTTATTAGGGTAAAAGAGTAAGATTAGTTATATGTTCATTTCAAACTTTAATAATCCTTAGGCTGCCAATTAATTCACATGTGGCATATTTATGATATTTATGACATTTTACCCCATGCTGGGACATCCCATTACAGAGTCACAGTAGTGGCTCCATACTTAAGGTGAATTCTGCAACACATCGCCTCTTGCCCTGTTATTCTCTTGCAGCAAGATTACTTTTGGGCAAGAACTTACCATTTGGTTTCAGTCCACAAGGGAATCTCTTTGGGAACTGACAAACTGATTTAAGCAGCTGTGGAATAATTTACTGAGTTCTGCATTTTATTAAAGGAGAACAAAAGGCTTTGGAGTTTTTGGTGTTTTATGCAGGAACAAGAAGAATGTTTGGCTTAAAAAGCATCCACTTTTTCTTAGACTTTCCCCTTGCCTCTCACAAGGATCATATTTGATTCCAAATTTGACTGCAACCACCGCCAGGTGTATCTTTCCTAAGATGCCTGTCTAAAAGCCTTTCAAAAATTCAGGCAGAGCTTAGGAGAAGGTACCAGAAGAACAGACACCAAACCAACATTAAGTGTACATAAACAAAAAGAATGTTGGAGTAGAACACATTGCTTCAAATGACACCATGTTACCAGACCCCTGTATGTCTAATAAGGAAACACCAGAAGCACCCTTTTACAGGTGGAAGAACTGAGATGGAAAAGCAGAACATGACAAAGGATGTCTCAAAATCTGCAGCCAAAATTCATAATCTAATGTTCTTCCCGTGAGCCTTAATTGCCTACTATAAATAGATTTCGTTTGTAAAAGTAACTTCTTTGCAAAAAGGGGACCCTGTAAGTCCAGTCTTCACCCCAAGACACATTAGAAGGATTAAGGTTTGTGAAGCACTCAAACTACAGGGGAAAATCCCAGGAGGAAGTTTGTATTTCCATAATCTGACCAGGGCTTGAAAGGCTCGCAGTAAATACAGCCTGGGGCGCAGAACAAACAACATGAATAAAACAAAGTATTGGGCAGCTGTTTGTTAAGTGAATACTGTTCATCTCACACATCAAACTTGACTCTGCTTCAGGCTGTAGGGAGTAGAGGGGAATCAGACAGAAGCTTAAATAATTTTTTACTTCAAAGGGGTTAAATAGTCACAACATTTCAAAACCTTTAAATCATTTTTTATAAAGTAATCTGTTAGACAACTTTTACAGGCAGACCTGCAAGAATTACTCATTATTACATTAGAAGTACAACTGGTTTAATTAGTACAAAAGATTTGTGATTTAACAGGTTAAGTTTTTTGCTTTAAAAGCTATGTGTATACCACTGCCTCATCCAAAACCCCCTCATTCTAAAATGAGGTTACATCACTGTTCTAGGGTAAGAAAGGTCAAAATATTACAGTAAGCAAAGATGGTGAGATCAGCTTAGAACTAAAAACCAAAGAAATCAACCCCATCCACACAAGATTTCCTCTCTAGCACGTTCTATGATCTATTTACTGCTAGCCACCTAAGAGAAAGCAACAAGAAGCTGAAGGGTGGGCGCAAGCGTGCTGTGGAGCCATACAAGCAGTCTGCAGTTTGATGGGTGCAAAGCACTGATTTTTAGCTTCTCTTGCAAACTGCTAAGATTTTACTTGCTTTTCAGTATCAGAAAGTGGGATACCTAGAAGTGAAAAGAGCCTGTGTACCGATGAGAAAAATGAAAGAAAAGCAGTGCAGACCCCATGTGCAGAATGACAGCGTCTCACTCTCCAACCATTACAACTTCTTTGGGAATTAAGGGAAGGAAAAAAGAAATGCCAAAAAACCACAATGCTGAGAGAGAGGAAGGAAGGAAGAACAGGAACCATCTGAATCGGAAGTAGATCCATTCCTCTGCTATGTAAACATTAGCACTATTATTTCCCATTTTCCTTCCCAGAAATCACTCCCTAATATCACTCTTTCCCTGGCATTTTTTTTTCCTTTAACAAAAATACCAGTTTGCCAAAGATTAGCATTCACATCCAACAATCACTAATTCCAATGTCTGTTTTCAGAATGTACTTGTGAAAACTACAATTTTATCAAGCCACTAAGGGGGGGAAAAAAAAATCAAGTCAATCTTCTTGGCAATTACATAAGCAAATTTCTTATTGTTAAGTGAATAAATCGCAAAATACTGGCACAAAAAAAAACCAAAACCCAAGGACCAAAAAAAAAAAGGAGCATTAGGAAACCAATGCAGTACTTGATCTCTCCTCTTTTTTTTTTTTTTTCCTGCTGAAAGCCACATGGCATGCACAGTATTTTTAACCGAGGAGTCTCATTTCAAATATAAGCCAAGGAATCTTATTTCAAACATATACTAAATAAGGAGGGGAGTAAAAAAACAGGCAGTCCCTTACTCTAATTTTATCCGTCTCCCTCCTCTTCTTTCCTTGATGCAGAGAAACTTTCAATCCAACACCAAACCCTCTCTCTCTCTTTTTTGTAAACAGTGATCAACATTTTCCTAAATGACCCCCGAAAGGACCTACTTCGAAAAGTACTCATTAGTAACAGCCACGTTTGCAATATTAACCTGGATGTGGCTGTTTATTAAGATCTTTTAAGGGGTTTAGAATGAAGACACACTGCCGGTGTACAGGGAGCACAGAAGGGGTAATTTAAAACCCGTGTTTTTCCTCCCCCTCATCGAAACATGTCCAGCATTGTGCAGCTGTGCTGCCAGCTTCATCACTCCCTCCATCTCCACTCTTGCTAATTAAAAGGTTGATCACAGAACAATGCTCTTCTCATTAATTTCGGCTTTCTGATTGGGCAAGATTCCCGCTTGCTCCGCCTGATCTTTTCCACACTGCTGAAGTTAATGTGACAGGAGCCCGAAGATGGATTACCCGCTGCCATATTGCCCATCACCTCCAATCAGCAGCTATCTGGGTAAACTGATTGTTCTAATTTGCTCTCATTATTTTTACAATATCAGGAGAAAATAACGCACACAGCTCACTGTCAAAGCCGTGAAAATCAGCCATTAGTTAAACCCAGACACTGAGTGGCTTTATTAGAAGCACTGCAGCTTACTGATGCAGCTTCGGTAAACTAAGAGAATACTCTTTAAATGCACTTTTTAGGTGTATTTATGCTGGAAGGAAATATTTATTAGGATATTTTTGGAAATGCTGGCCATCCCAGCCTGTTATCTTCATAGGCTGGCAGATGACAAAGGTTAAGAACAATGGAAGATTGACTTTCACGTAGAGAAGGGCAAAATATGCAACGTAATCCACACAGCAGCCTGCCTCTGCATCTCAGCTAGTATTTTACAGTTGAAATAAAAATCAGCTCATTATTCACATGACAGGTGAGTACATAAATACACCCCAACCTCACACAAAATATGGTACCACTGTAAAGGCAAACACGATACATGCTTAATTGTGTGCGCTGTATGCACAGGGTCAACTGTTTAGTTTGGGGATTTTTGCTAAGCAAAGGAGTCCGTGTAGCCCAGCATCAAAACACAGGAACTGAGAGCATGAACTCTAAACGATAAGAGAAACTGTTTTGTACAGCTGGGAACTATTTCTTCCCCCCACAAAAAGGTATTGTGTTGCCACAATTTGGGAATGAGTCAGAGCAGAAATGTCACTCCACGCTGAAGCCACATGGGATCCCATAGCTAAGAGATGAATAAAGTATTGGTAGCAGTATGAAGTCAGGCATTTTACACCGCAGCAGTCATAAGAACTACAATGAAAATCCTTGACCTCTGACAGTGTCTATGCCGTATATAAAGGCACCTACGTTATTTTGCCTGCTGCCTATCTGCATCTTAGCAAAGGGAAACGCTAAATAGACGGATTAACAGAAATATGATACCTTAAATCTTGCTAAACATATAGTTTAAACTGGTGTCTATGATGCTGTAATTCGCAATGTGCTCTAAGAGTGACAGGCGGAGTGCAGCAGACTGATTTTACTTTTAAATAATATCTAAATTAGATTAGTTCTTTGTGTAGATCTGCATGAACCAGAGGAGACATTCATCATTGTGCCAAAAAAGTTAAATTCACTGGGGTACGATCAAAGTGAATGGTTCTAGACCTGCGTTTTATCTCTCAGACATATCATCAAGATGCTGTGCCAATATGCATGAAGCCAGCTAGGAGCTGCAAGAAAGACAACGGGAGAGTAACTGGATACTAGAAGAGGTTTAATTTTTCCCTTTGTAGATTATGAATTGCTTGGGACAGGATCTGTGGCTTCTCCGTCTTGTAAGCACAGAGCATCCCTTTTAATACTTGAGTTTCTTTTTTAATATTTAAACAGCTTAAACATAAGGAAGGGTATTCTCCTCCCTCCCCCTTGAAAACAGATGTAGTTCTAGTTCCCCCTCCTCCCCCTACTGTAATTTAAAACGCTACAATATTCGTTACTGTTTTTTAATATTTTTTAAATCCTCATCAGCAAGAACATTGCATTTAGGGGTTGATTCCCCCCTCCTAGAAAAGCCACCTCCCAGCTTTGTTTGGTATCTCTTCTGACCCTCGCTAATGGTTTTCTCTTGGAGGGGCGTGCCATGCTTTTCTCCTTAAAATTCCTGCACTGAAAGACTGCACCGAACCACACTCTACAAAACGTGCTGATGGCACAAATTACAAGCCCCCAGCTGAACACTCCAGCCCCCACCATTCGGGCAGATTTATGTGGGCTCTTGCCGACGTTATTACAAGTCAGAGTTTATTGGGAAATTGTTACATTATGCGGAGTGTCTAACAAATTGCTTATGCTGCTATAATTGGATTACAACAGCCGCTTGCTCCCACCGGTAAGATTAGGCAAGTAGGACTCCTGCCGATCTCTGAGCGTTAGCAGTAATTTTATTTGCCTTGCCTCTCTCTTTCCTAACAACATGCCTCTTTCCCTGCCAGCTGTCTGCTGAAAAGGCACAGGCTTGTTCCTTGGCCCTAACAATGCAATTACAGCCCTGCAGATCGCACTGTTTGTGCATTAAGTACAGAGCCAAAACGAGGCGAATTGATCGTTTGACTTTTGGAGGAGCCATGTGATCTCTGCGTGCGGGTGATCCGGCATGCATCAGTGGGCAGTGCTGCAGTACACGATGATGACGAACTCGCTCCACGACATTTCCCTCCCCCTGCAAAGACGTTGGAGCCCACCCCATGTTAACCCCCATCAGTCTACAAAAACAGGCTCGCTTTAAGCAGCTCTCTTGCTAGGCTAAACTCAGAACTCGCTCTGCCTTCTTAAATGTGGAGACTTGGCCACACCAATGGCTCTCCTGCAGTGGGCTACACTATGAAATGATTTTAGTGTTTCACTCACTACAAGCTTTAGCGTAAGAACTGGACACTTATTGAAAAATACTTTTTCAGTTCTTGCATTTGAAAGATACCAAAAGCTTATTTAGTTAACATCATGTTCATGGTATTTGCATTCTCCACCATCTGAGTGTGCTGCCATGGCAGGTGCCTACTCAAGAAGCAATGCTTCTCTTCATGTTTGCCATCATTTACCACTAAAGCCACCAGCGATTTGGATTTCAAGCTGTTTCACACAGTGAAAAGATCCCAAAGTACTTTACAAGTACATGTCCAGTTTATTTCATAATTCTTACCCTGGTGAACATTCCTTACTAGCTTAATGTGACAGGACTTGAATGAAGACCTCAAGGCTGTAACTCTTTATGCAGAGTTATCAGTCACCGAGCCAGCAAACACTTGAAGTGAACTACAGCCCGTGAAACTACACAGAATACAGGTGCAGGAGAGATTTACTAAGGATCCCAGGTCAAGTTGTAAACTCCAAAAGACTTCTATTACATCATCACTGCCTGCATACTGAGGGGATCCCAGGATGATTCCATTTAGAAGGGACCTTAGGAGCTTTCCAGTACAAGCTTCTGCTCAGAGCTGGATGCCTTACTTCAGGGCTTCATCTAGTTTGGTCTTGAAAACCTGCAAGGATGGATGCTGCAGAGCCTGCAAAAGCAATCTGTTCTGGTTGGTTGTTATCACCACAGAAAAGTTTTCCCTTATAACCAATCTAACCTGAGACAGAGTTGCTAAGATCTGTGTAGGAGCCCTTGCAGTATTTACTGAACTCAGCTTCACAGGTAATGTAATTTGCTTTCTTGATATTCCCAAGCTAGGGCTCCAAAAAGTAGGAATGACTCCATCAAGCTGATGGAATTTTTGAAACAATTCTTTCTTTCAAGATTTTGTGTATCACCTGAATGACTCCAGAATACAGTTAGGGACCCACAGCTATAAAGCATTCCTTCAAAGTCTCCTTTGCATTTAAAAAAAAAAATGCCAGCTGTAATTCTTTTTTAATTTGTGCCTTCATTGACATGCAAAGTCCTTCTAGGTGGCAGGAGAAGCAGAAATGACAATCACTCCACAGTGTTTGCCTAAGTGAAGACTAAAGAAGCCTGTTTACATGTAGTTTAACACTCAAAAGAAACTGAGCAGCTGAAATGCCTTATAAATAGCTCAGACCCAGAGGAAGTGCAAACGTCTGCATTGTGAATTGTAGATCTTAATTACAGACAATGGCTGGTACAGCAAGTAGTATGGAAAAAAAAAAAAAAGTGAAACAGTTGCACTGTTCATGGTCGGCAATAATTCTTCAGGAAAATATTTACTATCAATCAGTTATGAGAAAAGGGACTCTGCGCTCATAAAACAGCACGTTGCTTCTCATACCAGGACCATTTTGCTTCAGCATAATCTGAATTTAAACAGCTTGTTTCCTGCGGATATAATTTTGGAAATAAATAAAACAAGTCTATCAAAATCCAGAGAATGTAGATGGTGGGGTGGGGTGAGAAAGAATATCACATTTCTTTCTCAGTCATTTGTGAAGAGGTTATTAGACTGAGGGGAAGCTAAAGCATAAAGACTGACACCCCCCACCCCCCCCC